>JAFHBW010000430.1:0-20358 GCA_019022765.1 Westerdykella sp. P71 | reverse complement strand
GTATGAGAAGTATGTGGTGAGATCGACGCGACGCGAAAATGCCAAGAAGGCCCCGATTAATTCATATAATAAATGGACCGCGATACTCCTGGCTCAAGGAGTCAATCAAACATGCGGTGCCGCATGCACGCGTTCTGGGCTATGACTACAACACGGATTGGTTCGGCGACCCGAATAGAGTCACGCTGGAGGAGTGCGGTGCGCGGCTCCTTCGCACTGTCATTCTGAGCCGAACCCATCTGAGTCGGTCGAAGATGTGTCCATGTCGTGTAGGCAACCCCTCAGCGTCCGACAAACGCCCCTCTCACCCTGTAACAGAGTCGTCGGCCAATAATGTTCATTGGACATAGCTTTGGGGTCTGGTCATTAAGCAGGTATGCGGAACCTGTTTCGAATGTGGGCAACGCGCTGACTGGGCCTAGAGTCTTGTCCTGGCAGCAAAGACCCAGCCTACGGACCCGCTGTATGACGATCACCGCGCATATCTTAGCTCGATTACCTCCATAATGTTTCTCGGAACACCACACTCGGGCTCTTCCTTCCTCCAACTCGCAAAGTGGAAGGTTCTAGCGGGCAAGCTATTCGGCGTACGTACCGACGAGAATCTCCTCAAGATCCTTGGCCTAGACTCCGAGGTGCTAAAACAACTCCAAGCCGACTTCGAGCAAGTACAGAAGAAGCCGGAAATGCTCAACCTATCCATCTATTGTTACTATGAAACCAAAGACGTCAAAGAGGGTCCTATCAGTGCAGGGCTTGTGGTCACGAAGGATTCCGCCTGCCTGTCTGGCGCAACATACAAAGGTCTAGAGAAGGATCACATGGGTCTCAACAAATTCAAGCCTAGGACAAGGAATTTGAGGAAGGCCTGAAACCAGACTTGATCTGGTGCTTTCAGGCTGCAGACATGGTTGCGTATGCCAGATTTGCGAGCCGGGAATATGGCTCGGACTCGGCCAATCCCGATTTGCTGAACCTGCATCACCAGCTCGTCCCTGTGGCGTCGAAGCGACTTTCAAGGAAATCCGCCGAAAACCCAATAATAGCGGCACGACATGCGACTGGATCGAAAGTATTCCAACCTTCCAGGCCTGGCGTGCCTACCAGGATTCTAATGTACTGTGGATCCACGGAAAATCTGGTTCTGGCAAGAGTACTCTGGCGACATATGTGAAAAGGCTGCTCCAGCCGTCAGCCTCCGGCATCTCGCCTTTCGAGATTCCTTGTGTGATGCCTCCGACTGCATCCTCATGCGCCGTCGTGGACCCCAGCATGCCAGCTCTGTACTTCTTGTGCGGAGTTGAACCCGCATCCGAGACACCACAAGCAGTCTTGGGCATTCTCATTCATCAACTGCTCGTGCATTACAGGAACAATTGGCGACTTCATGCGATCGCCGTCAAAGCTCGCAAGCGACTACAGGCCGGGGGCGGTGTGCGACCGATAGCACAGCTACTTGGAGAGCTCATCGATATCGTCGGTGGTGCATAGTGCGTATGAACTAGAGACCCCCGGGCAAGGGCTGACGAGCATAGTGTCGTTATCGATGGACTGGAGGAGAATCCCCATTACGAAGAGCTTCTAGAGGCTTTGTCGCCTATCGCCCGTGCACGAAGTCGAATTATGTTCCTTAGCCAGAACATTTACGGAGTCGAGCAGAAGCTACAGCTCTGCTTCAAGGATGTCTCCACCAGCCATTTTGACATTACCGAGTACACCAAGGCTGACATCGACACTGTGGCAGAAGTGAGAACCGCCGAGCTTCTCGAATCCACTCCTGCGCTTTCCGAAAAGCGAGAGCGGATTGTGCAGATACTCAAGGACAATGCCGACGGATCGTTTCTGCACGTTGTAGCATCAATCATGTTTCTGCAGCAAGGCGCTGTCGGACCAAGTGAAGTCGAAGGCTCGCTGGATGGCCTCACGAACGGTATGGCTGCAAGTATGATGGCATCTTGGATTACGTCGCTCAGCGGGCGCAATATCAGGACAGGCCCTGATGTGGGCCTGTGTTGCGGCTGTGCCGTTGAGAGCTTCACATCTACTCACTCTAGTTCAATTGGGTGAGGATACCGCTGGCATGGCACTAGAAGACGTCGAGGCAGATGGTCTCACCGACAGGATTGCGGCCAATAAGCTGAAGGCTCTCCTTGGATCCACCATCGAGTTCATGGAAGGGGATGATGGGGAATGGATCGTTCAGCCTTGCCATGCCTCTTTCCGCGACTACATCACCAACATATCAGGAACTAGTGCCGCAGGAACTGCAGCTATGCGCCATGACTTCAAATTTTCCCGAGAATATGCCCAGCGATCTTGCGCTATAACGGCTATGGCAATCTGCACTGTTTCGTGCTTCCGGCTTTTGCAAGGAGAGAGATTCGCGAACGAGTTTCGCATTGAGGACTACGCATGGCGATTCTGGTCTTACCATCTCAAACTTTCGCAAGCGGAACTGAGTGACGCCGACGTCCGGACTTCCTTCAATCGCATGCTGAAATGGGTTTCTGGGGATATGCTATCGGTACTGGAAGGTCTCGGCCACTTTTCCGTCAGCCGCTTCCAAATCAACGACATTCCAAGAGGGGAGCGACTGAACTTTGCTCGCTCGTTTCAAGAGGCCCAGAAAGCGTTGGTACCGCCTATGACCCGCCTCGGGAACCTACGTCAAAACCTTCCAGTTGCCGAAAAGCTCGACGAGCACAGGAAATTATTGGTGGCCGAAGAACGTCGTCGGCAAGAAGGAGTCCAGGTGGACACACAGGCAATTGGATTCACCCGAATCGACGGGGATCAGCGGAAGTTGTATGGCTTGGATGCCACGTCTTCGGAGTTGGAACTTGTGCAAGTCTCCCAACTTCTCGCAGCGCACCAGGATATCGCGGATCCCTCGAAGCTCATGGCCGATATTGCCAAAACAGCGCAAGGTCTCCGAATGGTGGCCGCCCGTTTTGCTGTCGATCCCGTGCACGCCGCGCTTTTGGAGCGCTCAAAAATCGGCCAACCCACGATAATCATGATGCTGGTTGCTGTAGCGCACCTGTTCGATTGCGTCTCCAGCTTTCCATACTGGTCCAAACAGGCGGCATTCCTCGATCCGCTGCAGGCATTCGAAATATCTTCCGACGACATTTATTCCGCGCATGCCACTGTCGTTCTTTTGCGGGTCCGCTCGAGGGAAAGCGCTAAATTTGCAGAAATGGTAGGAATGGTTAGCGAGCTGCCAGAAGCAACCGCCTCACCAAGACTGGGCCTGACGCCAGCGGCGTGGTATCGCGGCTTGATGGTGTATTCGATGATGAGTGGGGAGCGGGGATTCACGCAGACGTACATCAGGAACCCGTTAGTGAACTACCAGATGCGCAGGACGATGATGCCCGCGCTTTTTGCGCGGTGGGTTTTCTCGTTCTCAAGGGCCATCAATCCGTGGCTATAGCCTTTGTTGCAATCACAATGGGCGAGAATCAGGATGGTGCGTCCGCACTTTCAGCTGTTCTGGTACTATCTCACGCACACAAGAAATCCGGGCAGCGTTCTGAGTATCACGCCGTGGATCCTTGGGTTTGGCATGTACATGCTCCGGCGGCGCTACATCCTCTGGTTCGGAGCCCACATGTCGCCTCATCCATGGACAGACACCAAGAACGCTTTTCAGGACCCTGATAGGTTTTTCCAATCGAGCAAGTACAGTTGGAAGCAAACCATGGTGTACACCATGTCGAACACAACAGGCAGTGCCATTTTCGCTGGTGCCCAGGCCGCACTAGTCGACACGGACGACATCACGGCCATATTTCCACGGACCTACATCGCGTTTTGGGTGCTGTGCACACTGGAACGAGGTTTCTGTCAAGGAGTCAATGCTACTCTCTACCCGTTCGCCATTATCGCGACGTTCGTCAAGATTCCTGGGTTTGTCAGGTGGACCGCTTGCTTCACCATTGTATACTGGCTGGTCTCGTTCGTCGGGATGATACACTCGTTTGGGCAGCTAGGCTTGGCACAGTACCTGGGAGGATGGGGCGTTGCGATCGGACTTTTATCTTACGTTGTATTCGTGTGGTGGATGGTTTCATATTCGGAATCGCTCGCGGAGCACGCAGTGAGGACGCTTACTCCTGTCATGGACGGCTTTATGTTCGTCGCGCATGGCCTTCTCAAGATCTCGATCCCGGTGTTAGAGGTAATTGCCGTTCTGGCCATTGGAATAGGGATATTGTGGGGGCTCTCGGTGTTTTCGCGACTATGGGAGAATCCGCTTGACCTGCGACAGCCAGTTTGGGAGCTACAGCAGGCTTCGAACACAGCACGGGGGACGTTACGGGAGTACCAACCTTATCGTCTTGAAGGGGGAAAGGATTCGAGTAGTGTGAGCCCGGCAGCTGCTCTTGCTGGAAATGTCGGGTACGTACGGCGACATGGTACTTTTGGCGGTTTGCTGACGTTTCGGGGACGGGGGATGTCCAGCGCCGCGCGCAAGTATTTGCCTCGTCAGAAGACGGAGTGATCCCCTGCGTGGTGGCGGTGGATAGTGTAATTCCAGCAGTTCACTCCATGCCCGAAGCATACCATACCACGCCTCCTTCATGGCGCGATATCCCGCACCCTCGATTGTTCTCCCTGCGGGCGGTTCGGGCATAGATAAGTCCGCGCGTCCTGTGGACAGGCGGCTTCGTCCCGGACTAAGAGAAGGGTACGTTAGATAAGCAGTTTCCTCGGGTTAAAACCTGAGATCTTCCAAAACATGCACTGTAGGCTTCCATGCATGCAGAGTTTAGAGAAATGAAGACCCTCAGTATAGATAGTGAAGAAGCAGATAGATGAAGTATTCTATGCCTTTCAGTTCAGGTTGCCCATTCATAATGTCAACTGTCGATTTATCGAACGAGGGATCGCTCTTGCTGGCGGTAAATCTAGCAAAAGCATTGCTGACAACTAGGAGAACAATTAAACGCTGGTACTAAATCTATAATGATTTCGGACGAAAAGCGGGGCTTGGCGACCTTCACTGCAACAGACGGGAACGGATCTCCTTGCGTCAAATGTCTATCGAGCGCTGCGACGTGGAGAGGTGGACTGAAACTTTGCCTGTACAATTGAGCAGTTGAGTGCGGGGTGCTCCCGTAGGTATACATGAATCTTGCATACGAGACATGAACCACCGGTAATCAATGGCACTGAAAACTTGCAGACAGGAGAGACGCTGTCGTGAAACATGAGCCAGAGCAGTCTTCCTCACCCTATACCGCAGCGACTTCAAGATATCGGAGCTAGGCCTTATCATCGATACCGATGCGATTGCTCTGCAATTACTGAATCGTGCTCTGAGAGAATACGATCTTTCGCCTGCTGTCACAGTCGAACATGCAGTTTCGTCCGTGGATTGCAACCTGGGATCTTCCGAACCCTGCATTATGGGCCTCCCTGTATGCTCAGTTTAGAGAAGTGAACATCATCTGGGATGGATGGTGAATAAGCGGATGGATGGAATTGCCTTTCGGATCACGTTGCTCATTATTGATAAAGTCACCTCTTGATTGACCGAACAAGTCATCGCTATTCCTGAAAATAATGGGCCATCTGGGAGGGACAATCACGACTGCTACTGAGTTCACAATGATTTCGGACGAAAAGCGGATGTGGCGACCATCACTGCACCAGACGGCACCACGGCAATCGATCCTTGCGTCATCGTAGTCCACCTCGGAAGACCGGACGAAGCGGGCGCCGAACTGATCGAGTACTGTATACGCACATATTGCAAAGTATATAGCGATTGTATAGACTACAACATAGAAGTTGGAGTACGTCGCGGCCCATTTATATCATCTGGAGGAGGACCCAATTCGAACTGCGGAGATTTTCCCACAATGCCTCGCCAAAAGCGCATTGGATTTATCGGTTTATCGGCGAAAGGGTAACAAGTCACTCCCAGCACTTGAAAGTTCGACTGACAACGAGGTAGTTCTTGGGCATCTCGAGCCCACTTACCTTATTTGCGCCAGACACCTCTTTACAAGATCACGGCACTCCAGAACAGTTCGAAAGAATCGTCCCAAGCTGCAGCAAAAGAATACGGACTGGACGATGCTGCAATTCATGAAAATGCATCCAGCATTGCCGCCGACCCGAACGTTGACATTGTGGCTATCAGTGTGAAAGTTCCTCAGCATTTTGACCTTACCCGCCCTGCACTCGAAGCAGGGAAAGACGTCTTTGTGGAATGGCCACTTGCTCGCAATCTCGCAGAAGCCGAACTACTTGTCCAGCTGGCAAAGCAAAAGAATGTACGGACCATGGTTGGCCTACAAGCTCGCCAGGACCCCTCCATCATCAAGGCCAAGCAGATTGTAGCATCTGGGAAGTTGGGAAGGATCTTGAACACGACAATGTACGGCCATGGAATCATATTCGGACCTATAGTTACCCAGCCGTATCTCTATTTACTTCCTGTTGAGGCTGGGGCAAACCTGTTAGCTATACCCTTCGGTCATGCGGTAGACGCTCTGTGCTACGTGCTGGGGGAGCTCAAGGACATCTCGGCGACGTTGGCGAACCTTCGGCCAGAGCTCACAATTCTGGACGATAACTTGAAGCCCGCAGGGAAAGTACCGAAAACGGCTCATGACCATGTTAGCATCACCGGTATTCTTGCCGATGGCGGTGGTGTCGCGAATGTCACCTACGCACCAGGTGTGTCCCGTACAGGCCGCGATTTTTATTGGGAGATCAACGGTACCGACGGATCGCTTGTCCTAGAAGGCGGAGAAATGGGGGGCCATATTCAGATGCATCAACCGACGATCAAATTGACAACCTATAACGCGGACCAGGCGATTTGGGGTGCTGCGTCAAGTGGAGATGAAGGACTCGATGAATTGGAGGTGGAGAAGGCTAGTGATTTTTCTTTCAACGTTGGCAAGGCTTGGGACGCTTGGGCCGGAGTAGGATTGGACAAGGGATATAGTGTGACGACCTTCGAAGATGCGCTGCTGAGACACAGGATGATTGACGCTATTTACCGCAGTGCGAAGTTAGGAACCAGGGAGAACTACATGTAGAGAGAGGCTCGTGATGACAACGCCTGTGAAGTTGTGGTTAGTTTCAGATGTGCGACAACGATGTGCGGTAACGCACGCCGGGAGGGTCGGAGTGCGGAGCATGCAGGATGTGCCGGAAGTAAGGGGGTGGGAACTTGCGTCAATGAACTGACAATGAAGTTTGTTTGATGAGATTGAACGCGCCGGACCTGTCCCGTACTAAACGCGATTCCTATTATTGGGAAATCAATTCGCTCAGAAGTCATGCAATCAACTGCCACCACCGCCGCATGTGGAGTGCCGTTGAAGGGCCAACCCAGTTTCGACCAGCCTCAGGAGATTCATGATGAGCGGTTCTTGCCAACATTCACAGGCGCGGCAGCTTTGGACGCATGGGAGTGTCCTGTGCCTCCGTGGTTGCCTGACGGCTGCAAAATGACCGACCACGGACAATGGACGGCGTGGTTTGGGGTTCTTGGACCTTGGGGACACACCTGGTTTCACGGGTCTGCCCAAGTTCACCGGCTTAGCCGCCAACAACGCATGTAAATGCCCATCATTCAGCAAATGCTTACTATTCATTCCGGTATCTTGATTTCGTTGCCGCCAGGTGGGCGCGTGCATGCTACGTTGAGGCGGTTAATCAATCTCGCAGTTGTGACTCTTCTGGAATTTGGTGGTATAAATGGCGGAAAGGTGTCGGTCATGGCACCAGGGATTTTCAATTAAGAATGCAAAGGAACACTCACCTGTATCTCTACCTACCCCAGCCAATGCCAGCAACCAAGGTCGTGTCAAGCGCACCGATCAAGACGATCCAGAAATAGGGAAAGAATATTGCGCTCAAGTATGCCACCGTAACTGAGGCCTGGGAGCGTGTCTATCTTGCCGAAAGCGAGCAGGACAAGTTCAGTACCGCCATGGAGAAGACCGATGTCCCGCCCAACACTGTGATTGTAATCCTGATGTACGTCTTTCCCTGATGAGTTGTTCGCGAGTCAGAGCTGATTGGGAGGACAGCGAGAAGCCGCATGAGAGCCAGAACGATAGTAGGACTCTGAGTCATTTGACCGCCGTCTTGCAAGTCGCCAAGGGCAACCAGAGGAAGGGACAACACATACCTGTTTGAGTTAATAGGTTTAGATTGCTGGAGGTCAAGGAGAAGACCGTTGTCGGGGAGGAGGCGCTTGCATCAGCTCTTTGGAAGGATAGAACGATCGAAATGGGGTTCGAGTCCTGTGCATCATTCGCTGTGGGGGGAGGGCGGGGTTCGCGTAGGGAGTTCGTGAGAGGACAGCTATTTAGAACCAGACTCAAACGTAGTCGTGAGTTGCGATGTCCGCTTTGAGAGCTCCAGAATCAATGTCCTTCGGGTTCCAGTAGGTATCGGCCATGATCTCCGACATCAATGCCCTTTTCATAGGATCAAGGTTCGTCATCCTCAATATCAGCCGCTTTGCCTCGCTGTCGAGGTTGGGAAACGTGTCTGACGACCAGCTATCAAACGTTTCGTTCGTCTCGTCTTCTGATATCGCTTGCCACAGGGCTCTCAAAAGCTGTCCCGATTCGGCATCGTTGACGTGTTCCACGAGTCCGTCTGGTAAAGGCCCAAAGGCGGAAAGCAGCTTGAATAGAATCACCGATTCCGGTTCAACCTCCAGCGTATCAAAATCGGCGTGGAGCCATTCCACGCCCGTGATGACATAGAAGCACTGGGAGTTCAATCAGCGCGCCTGCTGTAGCATTGTCGGAACCGAACTCACGAGAAGTCCAAAGGAAAACACCTCGGAATGCTTGCCCACACCCTTCCCCAACTGGCCTTCCGGGCTGCGCCACATGACGTTTCCTATCCTATGGTTGAAGAGCTTTCCGTCTTCAAGCTTCAAAGCGACATCCAAATCACCCAATGCTACCTTAGCCAGGTGGAATTGCCCCCGTTTGTCTATGTGCCAACTAACAAAGACGTTATCCGGCTTCACATCTAGAAGGAAGGTAAGAATAGACTCGGGCGACAGCAAGCAAGGCTGGATGAGGGAAAGCATACCAAGGTGTATCCAGTTCCTCGCATGCATGTCCTTGAGGCCACATCCGACCTCTCGAAGAATCGCCTTTCGTACCTCGAGCGGGAGAGGTGGGTAATTCTTCACCAACGAAAGCACGTCGGATGTGAAGCCCTCGTAAACGATAATACTCTCCTCTTCGATGTAGTCGACGTGGGTCCGCAGGTGAGGGTTATCACCAAACTGTTCGTTGAACTTGAGTAAGTGATCGAAGATGGACGGTGAGACAGGTTTCAGGACGAAGAACTGATTATCTGAGCTAGCAGTTTCTCGCCCTCAGCCATTGTTTCTGACGAGAGATGACGATCGACGTTTGCCAAACTGACTTTGCGAGGTAAATATCCAGCTCGGACTTTTTGGGATGAGAATGCAGGAGTTGGACTAGGTTATACTCGCGACCAGGCTTGCCAATAAGTGTTGATTGCATCCTCACACGCAGGCGTCGACCTGCCCGAAGGGCCCCTTGAAGCGGCCGAATATATGTGCAGCGCCTTGAGATTACGGTATGGGTGGAGTTGGCGCTGGCGAAAGAGACCTGAGACGCGACGCGGTCAGCAACGAGGGTAGAAGCACGTCGACAATGATGTAGATGGGATGGAAGTGGATGCCGAGCGTCGAATAAGCCAAAACCCGTCCGAAAACGTCGCATTGATCGAGTGACGGGAGCGCAATGCTCAAAAGCGAGGATTGTAGGCGTAATAATGTTTGAGTGGCTGGATGGCTGGATATTGTCCCTATTCGGTTTCCGCCGCAATTCCACCGGAGCTAAGCCCGGTTTGGTCAGGTCATCGCGGCCGGACAGTTATTCCGCCCCGCCCCGCCCCAACAGTAAGGGACCCGGGAGTATCCCTGTCGCATCTTGTTTATTCTCGACTGACATGCTTAAGGACCATGTTGCTTGGGACAAGGGCGGCGTCCGTGACGCTATGTCGATGAAGGGGCTTCATTGGTGAGCTAGTAGCTTGCGTCGGGCCTCACGCTGCAGTGCCTGAACGGGCCATGAACAGGTATATGGAACTTGTAGATATGGTTGTACCACGTACGTCTAGTATATCAATTCTTACGCTGGATTAACGAAAAAAGGAGCGCGCTAGGAAATCTATTCCAACTCTTCTCAACGGATGCCTCTGGTGATCGATCATGACCACTCCACTCAACAATTGATACCCTTGATAGCATTACACCAACGGTCTCCATACGGCCAACGCACCCCATTTGCGTCCTTCATATAATGACCACAGTTCTTAAGCATCGAGACGGCCATCCACTCTTCAAGAGGCGCCTTCAATGTACTCAGGCCCTCCCCGTAAAAGTACCTCGGAGCGACGTGGCAGACAGGCAGGTTCCAGACATTGAGCTTTCCCCAGGCCATCTCCTCGATGCCCTGCATGTTCTTCAGACGCTGTCTGGCTTCTTCCGCCGAGAGCCCGTGATTGAAACCTCCGGCTTTGAAATTCTCCAGACTCCCGTCGATGATCTGCTTGCGGGTGATGCCGTAGGCGGACAACTTATCCAGACCCTTGACGTTGCGGGCCGTGTCGTGGTACATCCATTTCCCCTTGGGTTCCGGCCAGAAGCGCATGAGGAGGACGAGGTTACCGTCTGCGTCGCAGTACCGACCGTCCGTCTGGATCTCCTCGTAGAACTTCAGGTTCGGGTCGCCGCACAGGTCGTATTTCTGGTCAAGCCAACCCTGGTGATCGAAGACGATGACGGCATGCTGCGATTCCTGCATCAGTTTGTTGATAACGGGAGCAGCGAGGCTGGCGAGGATGTTACTGTTCGTCTCGTTGACGAGCGGCGGGGGCGAGGGATCCGCGGTGAACTTGCCGTCTCCAACCGTGAAGAAGAGGTTTCCTTCGAGATTGATGTAGGTCGCGATGTCGTCGATGGGCTGCATCATGTTCTTCTCGACCCAGGTGTTGATGGCCGACATGATTACCTGCACATTATCGACAAAAGCGGAACTCGTCTCCTTGTTCCAGTTGAACTGCTTCTCCTTCTCCTCCTCGGGCACAAGGAACCCTGCCATGGCGCCCGCGAGCCCAAACCCAGATGATATCAGTCCGCCCGCCGGCCCTGATGCAACTTCAGCAAGCACGGCGACGCCAGCCGTGATGGTTCCGATGACCTTGTCCCACTGCACACCGTCCTTTAGGTCTCCACCGAAGTCGTCGAACATGGTGGGCAGCTTGGCGACGAGGTGATCGCGGGAGTTCTGGATGGCTCCTGAAAGGGAGTGCAGGTAGGCGTAGAGGATGCTGAATTGCTCGAGCGCCACGCCGAACATGCCGCTTACGGGGCCTGATCTGCAGGTCGTGTTGAAGTTGGAGCCCATGACGCAGGAAGCGCTGTGAGAGGGACGTTGTTAGGAATTGTGCGTTCACAAATGTGTGCGAGGGGAGATGTGTACGGACCTGCTGCATGTCCATTCGTAGTTTGGCTTGTGCCAGCGGGACATCCATACTGGTATGGATACGCCTTCATTCTGTTCGTTCTTGCTTTTGTAGTTGTCGCCGACGCTGTGGGGGACTTGTCAGCACCTTTTGCCTTTTGGTCGCTTTGAATCGTCATGATACGTACTACAACCTGACGGGGTCTAGGAAAGAAAAGACATGGGGAGTATTCAGGAGTGTCTTATCGCGAAGATTGACGTTGTCGCAGTAGTTGGGCCACTTGTAGCCATCGGGGAGTCCGTCACGGCGATGGGGTAGAGTGGCTCCCAGGACTTGACCTTGTTGGAGTGAGTGTCCATTAGTACGTATGTTGGAAGGGTTGTATGCTAACCTGTTGCAAGGACGGCGCAAAGTGAGAACAGTCTCATCATTTCGAATCGGTTGGTGTATCGGAATCGGTCTCAACAAGAGAAAGAGAAGTAGCGAATGACTTGAAGATGAGAGCGAAAGAGAAAGATGGTGTTTACATGCTTGAACGACACTGCCTTATATACACCATCTGTTCAAGATTGCCAAAACAAAAGCCGGGCAGTGCATCCGCTTCTGGCAAAAACCTCTAGTGAGTAAGATGTGTTTCGCGATAGTTGCTCGAAAAGGGCTGCGTTGTAAGCGGCCCCCGACCCTCAGTTGAACACGCCCGGAAAACAGCCCCATTTCCTAAATGTAAGCGTATTGGTATAAGCAAAATCAACATTAGCGAATGGCGGCCGGATTGTCTTCGAGGGGATGTCATGACGACAGGATCAAGGAGTATACGGGCTCCATGTGGTTGTTTAAGCCGAGGGGCTACACAGCACCGACATGGCATGGAGGGACCATGTTGCTTGGGACGAGCCCGTGATTGAGAACCCCTGCTTTGAAATTCTTCAGACTCCCCTCGATGATGCGAGTGATGCCGTAGTCGGACCACAAATGCAGCTTCCCATATGCGTGGTGACGAGCCGATCGCGAGAGTCCTAGATGGGTCTCTGAAAGGGAGCGCGGCGGCCCATCCCGGATGAGGCGTTGTGGGAGGGGCATGGTTACTCATGGCGCTGGGGTAGAGTGGCTCCCAGGGCTTGACCTTGTTGGAGTGAGTGCCCGTCGGTACGTATGTTGTTGTCAGATGGATGGGGCCTGACCAGGATCGATCTCGGACAGGTCCTATACCGCTTCGGCTTGTAGGAGTACTGTCTTAGCCTCTATTAAATAGTCACACTATGACAAATTGCTATTGTCTAGGATATACAAATACCCTTTTCATCTGTTTAACGAACAGACAGAACAATACCATCATAAAAACCCATCAATCATTAGGGTGCTCCCATCTCATCTCAGTCAATTCTACGCTGTGACACCCACGGCGCACCAAATCGCACCTATTCCACCACGATACAGGTCATGACTAGTTCTGACTGGTTCGACCCTGTATCCGACAGTTGTATGCTAACCTGTTGCAAGGACAGCGCAAAGCGAGAACAGTCTCATCATTCGAGAGCCTCAATTTGAGTGTGACACCCGCGACAAAAGATTATATACTCAAAAAGCCCGCCGGTCAGCACATGCACGTTCGAAACCCCCACAAGCTAACGCCACATTGGCCCGACTATAACATGAATTCGTCAAGCACAAGCGGGAATGCGCGCTGTTTGTTCCCTCTCATTCTTCAGTCTTGCTCGGATCCGCTCTCGACTCTGCTAAAACCTAGGAAGTGTTTCAGACACATGCTCGCGGATGGCGGTCCCAAATCTTTCCAAAACCAGGAACTTGTTCTTAGGCTTGTTAGCCATCCCTTCTAACACTTGCATCACCAGCCCGTACATGGAGCCCTTTTGTCTGGGTTTCTCTGCCACAAGGTACCTCTTTGTTGGATCAGCAAGCCTGTCGCATGTGAGAATTAGCGAAGATAGCCCCGCCGCAATCGCCGTAGCCACAGAGCTCCCAGTAACAGTGTGCTCCGACGTGAGAAATGGTATGGCGCCAGCCGCTACATCACGGCCCTTGATAAGAAAGTCATAGGCTTCGTTCGGATCCTCGCGGAGGATCCTACCATATTCATCGCAGGCCGCGAGCCTTATCACGGAATGTGTGTCTGGGGAATTGCCGTTGCCAGCTGGATAGGCCTCACTGAGTTTTGATCCTTCGTCATGCGCGCTGCAGGTCATGACGATTCCTGCTTTGGTGGCCGCGCGAATTTGTTCCGCGACACCCTCATCCGAATCCCCGATTATGAAACTCATTGAGATGACATCGACGTTCTTACTTATCGCCCAGGCGATTGCCTTTTGTATTCAATTAGTCGGTGATATCCCCACAAACAGAAGAATATCATACCTGTTTGAGTTTGTTCGGATTAATGCCCCTTTCATCTTCCGCCACCCTTGCCACATAGAGCACGCAGAATGGATCGATGGCACAAATCAGGTTGGCCATTTGGGTTCCATGAGGGTTAGATGCGAAAAGCCAAGGACTAAGTCTCGAGTTTCCATCCACAAAGGAGCGTCCTTCTTGGATGCGCCTCCAGAGACTCCGATCGTCAGCCTGGTCCGCACCGTGCGACTTGTCATTTGTTTCCCCATTTCGTTGGGCTCCTGCTTGTTCTTGTGTCTCCTTATCGCCGCCCCCTTTCTCCTTCTTCTGGTTGGCAGCAGCACCAGCTTTTGCACTCTGATGCAACGGTGAGATGCTCAAGATTCCGTTGTCCAAGATGGCGACTTTGGTGGGTTGGTGGTTGTTTTCACGTTTCCTTTTGCTGACGACGGTGCTGAGCTCCGTAAGCCATCGTGCAAGCCTGGGCTCTACGCGGCGTGCTCTGTCATGGTAGCCAGGATCAGCGACACAGTCTATTTACTTAGATGGGTATTTGGGAGAGTCAAGCGGCTAGTAGAGTCGTGCAATAGACCTACATTTCATCTAAATTTGCCAACACTGGTGTAGGATACCAAGACTCTATCCTCGGGCCGACCACACGGGGGGTGGGTCTTTCACTGTTGCCATCTAAATCGTTGATGAGTTCGTTAACCCTAACTCGGATATCATCTACAGCCGCGGTGGAGCGGTCCAAATTACATGTTTCCTGGAGATATCGTCAGTATCATTCAATGAGCTGGTGATTCTTTTCAGGAGAAGAAGAGAAAAGAGCACCTGGATAAACGTGATCTCGATCCTTTCGAGCTAATCCCAAAAATGTTGTCAGTTTCGATGCAGCCTGCAGCAACGCGATCGACTTACCTTTTCGAGCGAGTAGAGGCCCTCCGCCTTATTAAACCAATGGCTGATCACAGCTCGGTTGCCACTCAAGTAGAGATGTAACTCTTTTAGAAGTTTTTTTGTCTCGGTTTCCAGGACAGAGATGCACAAATCGAGAACCTTACAGTCAAAGGATTTCTACTTCAAATTTGTTCACATGCCCGGCCATAGTGATGTCAGGATGGGGGTTAATCAGCCTGTCCGGGATCTTGAGTTTGATGATTTTTTGGACCCCCATCGTCGTTCTGAGCTAGTCAAGGATTTCAAACACCTCTTTATGGGTGTGCCTAAGAGGGCTACCCACGACGATAGCCTCCCGCTCCTCCACCATCATGTCCAACGAGGGGAACTCGGCATACCTTAGCGTCTCTTCGCTATCTACTAGACACCTTGTTTCCCATACTCAAATGGCACTACACCTCGAAGTTGGCATGGTCAATAGACTCTAGACTTTCGCACTGCGAACCGATTCTGAGGTAGTCGCTCATTGTCTACACAGACCAGCACAGCCATGTCGGATGGTATTCGGCTTCTCTTACTCGGTGAGCAGCGTTGCCAACCGGACGTACTACGAGTCGTAAGTACGTGAACGTAGCAGTCACGTGAGCCGTTGAAACGTAGGATTGGTGCGAGTCGTACCGTACGTATAGAAGAGCTGCCTTTACGAGCCGTAGTACGTCTCAAAAAGACGATTTTTCCTAGTAATATAAGGCCTTATTGGACAGCTGTGGGCACGCGTCGGGAGGGCGTCTGAGGACGCGATTTGGAGTAACAATCGGGCGAAAACTCTGTGGTCTGTACGACGATCGAGGAGCCGGCGGAGGGGGGGATTGAGACATGAAAATCTATGATTATAGTCAACTTTTTGCTCTAAAAATCGTCCTCAATTCATAATTGCGCACACTCTTACCCATCATGAGCCAGTTATACCAGTTCCTCCAGCGTGGCAGGCGTACGGCCTCATCTCAGGCATCCTGCCAAACCAGCTCCTCTCACCAAAATGAGGTCGCTCATCACGCTGGTTCTCGTCGTCTTGCCAAATCGAGGGCTCTGCTGTCAGAGTCCTTAGTCTCCTCTCGGGACTGTACGCCGTTTGAAGCCCTCTCAGCCCTTACGAAGGAGTACCCAGAGGACGCTGCTCTCAACGACGGGGTATGGTTTGCTATTGAGTGGGACAACGTCTAGATAGGGAGCAGGAGGTTGAGGTCAGAGAGGCTCGGATACCGGGTGAAGCACAAGAGCCAGCTGCGAGGTAATCGTCAGCTCTCTCAAAATATGGCTTCATGGGGCGGATTTAGTGTATAAGGATGAGAGAGACGCCTCCAGGATGAGAATATGGCTCTGCAAGAGGTGCCACGCCAAGGGCAGCCGCGGAGGGGTGAAGAAAGTTGACGGTTACGCTCATATCGTCCACCACCTTAGGAAGGAGCACTGGATAGACGTTACCAGGGGAACTAAGGGCGCTCTCTTACCTAACGGGCCGAGAATCCTATTAAGTCTATTTAAAGCAGCTCGTGAGGTTTCTGGGGCGTCCTATATTGTCTCTTACAGCGCCTGGCAGGAGGAAGCCCTGCAGGCAGCAGTTGTCGACTGGGTTATCCTCCACGATATTTCCTTCTATACAGCATCCTTGGCAGAACTTTAGGGTATCCTCACCTAGAACAGAGCCAATCTTCTCGCCGCCCTCCTAGCTTCCTACACTACATATTCTTCATACGTAAACCAGGGATATACGCGCCGGAAAGAGGAGATTCGAACGATGCTAAGGATGGCCTAGTTAAAGGTGGCGTTGAGCGTTGATATATGGACTTCTCCAAACTACCTCTCCTTCCTGGGGGTGGTGTCACATTTTATCGGTATGTACCTTGGCTCGTCATTTTAGCGTCTTGGCATTGCAAAAGTTGTAAACACAGAGCTTATAGGTCAATATAGATGCCAACTACTAACACTGCGATGTACTTATCAGCTTCCGCAGCCTATACGGCGACCATACTAGGGCAAATCAAGCGCTGCAGATCGTCAAGGTCATTAGCGACTTCGAAATCGCATCAAAATTCCATTGTTTGGTGGCTGACAATGCGTCAAACAACGATGATGATGTTATAAGGTTATGAGGAGCAAGTAAAAGAGTTGATTGATTGATTGAGGTTCGACTTAGGGAGCCGGGCTGACTATATAGTTCCCAGATACGTGGTCACATGACCGTGCTCCAACAGATGAGACCATCTCTGCCCTCGCGCGACATCTCGATATGCCTCTCACCTCCGCGCACCGTATACGCTGTGCCGGCCACACAATCCAGCTTGTAGTGAAGGCAGTGATATATAGCAAAGGGATAAGCGCTTTTGAGGCAGAGCTAGCCCGAGCAGCTCCCTAGGATCAATTTGACCTCTATCATTGGCATGGAGTTGTAGGGAAGCTACACAATTTCGTGAACGCAGTGCTGGCATCACACAAACGCCAAGAGGCATTCATGACTTTTCAAACTGCTCTCAACAAGGACGACCCTCTCTGGAGCTTCGGGACGCTCAACCTCGTTCAAGACGGCGGCGTACGCTGGCACAGCGTTTATCTTATGCTCCTTCGTTGTTTTGAGCTCAAAGACACTATCACCAAGTTCATACGCAAGTAGAGAGGTACTGACGATGACGCTGCAGATTCCACAATCCCTGGTAACTCTGCTCTCACTGAGGTCATTACTAAAGACGAATGGGAGGAGGTTGATCGCCTCTGCAAGTTCCTCAAGGCTTTCTACTCTATGACGAAACGCCTTAAGGGCAACGGCTCCTACGGCTCTCTCTGGATGTCTATTGTCAACCTGCAACACCTGTATACTAAGCTGCTGCAGATAGGTAATGAACTTGATAGTGAGAGCAACAATTGCGACCTTAAATCCAGAGTAGCATATGGAACGGAGAAGTTGCTTACATACTAGGAGAAGCTCGTAATGGAGCCGCCTGTATCCTATTACTGCGTGGCGACTATCCTTCACCCTAGGCTTCGTCTTATATAGTTTAAAGACCATTGGAGAAAGCACCCCTCTTGGCACAAGAAAGCTAAGGCTTCGATGAAGGCTGTTTTTCAAGAGTACGTTGATGCCGAGACTGCGGCTGAGGCTGAGGACGATGAGCCACCCCAGGAGCCTGCCCGACGCAAGTTACCTGGCGGCGACTATCACGATGAGAGCTTTGAGCGGACTCTCTCTGTCGACATGAGCCTCCTCACGGGCAACCGCACATACAAGAAGCAGCGGAAAACGACAGAGTTACAGCAATACTATGACAGTTACCGCGAAGACATCACCATGGCCAAGGACGACAGCCCTTTGTTTGCTAGCCCTCTCACTTGGTGGGAACAAGTTGGTTAGCTCTCTTATCCCACGCTGTACAAAATAGCCCTTGACTTCTTGTCTATCCCATCCACAAGCTGCGACTGTGAGAGAGCCTTCTCCGGAGGTAGGAGGACTGTCGCCTTTGACAGAAACAAGCTCTCTGGCTCGACGATTGAGGCTCTTCAATTGCAGAAAAACTGGCTTCGTCAGGGCTGCATTCACAGTGAATTGGCGTCCTTGGCAGACCGTATACGCCGTAACGGTTCGCGAGACGTTGAAAAGTAGGAGGAAAATGAGCCGTAACGGTTACGCTCCGTAAGTGGATTTGAATTCTTGGTTTACGTTGAAAAGTACTAACAAACTGAGAAGTTACTGCCCTCGAAACAGCGACTTGAAACGTATTACGTACGGCTGGCAACGCTGTCGGTGAGTACGACATACGATGCGAATCCGTTAATCAGAGCGGGGAGTGATTCAAATAGCCCTCGCCCGCAAGGGTGTTCTCTGTCATTACACAACATAGTCATCGTGCAAGAGACAGGAAGAACCAATCAGCCCCTTCGTAATGTGGGGTTCGGCTAGAAGACCGTCCTAATGCATCAGTGGACAAGGGCTAGTCCTTCGAGCGTTTAGACCAAGCCAAGCGCTTCCGGATGGACAGCGTGCGTGGTTGGAGAAGCTCTGCATCGGCTGCGGTGGTGGCCGTCGTCGCTGTACCGCGTGCTAAAAAGGTCGGACTTTTCGGCGAGATTCAGTCAACGCTTCGCACAGAAAATACAACTGAGCGAGGCCGCATACTAAGGGTTGTTCCAAGGAGTTATATAACCTCATCCCTCGGGGTGAGAGACAACGAGATGCACTAGCAAACAACATGCGCATGTGGTCTATGATGCCATCCCATTGAGTGCTCTATGGAATTCCCAAGCCTTCAGTATAATGCTCGGACAGTGCTAATGTCGCCGTGTAGCCATGTTGTGATCTCCAAAATCTAGACACATATAGTGACTATCCTGAGAGCGCCCCAGCAGCAAGCTTACTCTTTCCTCCATCTGCAGTAATCCTTTGTCTGGTCTTGAATTTTACATGTCCTCCCTCCATTCTTCTGATTCTCTCCCCGTCCACTGTGGTCGCAGCAGTCGGACAGAACAGCAGGCTCTCTCCAAGTCGAAGCTCGACAATCTGCTGGAACAATCCTCTGTCATTCCCATTCCCATGAACCTCTTTTTTGTCTTCAACATTAGTGCCATGTTACGCAAGAGAAATGGCGGCGATATGCTCTCGGAGTACTTTGAACCATGACGGACTTGTGCATCTGTGCACTATAGTGATGCTGCACAGGTCTAGCAGCTGCATGTTTATGCTAGGTTCTTGTGTTGCAACAACAATCCTTACGGCTTGATGCCGCTGTTCACGTACCGTACGCAGTAGCTTGTCTGTTAGTGCTTGCGCAGCATTCCTATCTTCCAACATATAGTTGTGCGCTTCATCTACTGCGACAATCTTTCCGCATTCGGTCTGCTGAATGAAGACGGACAGGCATATGTTCGCTAACACGCAGGCGGAGTCAACATCTATAACAGGATCCGTCAAGTCCACGATGTACAAAGGCGCTTCATCCCCTTTACCTACAGCCATCAGAGTTTTCATCCGTTCCGTATCAAGGTACTTGGGCAGTATGTAAAGTGGTTTCACAGTGATGCTTGCGCCCTGTTCCTCCGCCATCTCCTCGTATGCTTTCTTCAGTTTCCCGTAGTTGCTTGGACTAACAAGAACAGTTGTCAGAACGCTTGTGCAGAGATATGCAGCCTCACACACGCCGCTACCCTGAGAGCTATCATAATGGATCACGAGTCCAGCAAGCGGATGAGGGTTCATTCCTATTTAAGCAAGGATTGCGTCGTCTGTTACAAGACAGTTCTCAAGCATACAGGAGAGCGTGTGCAATTTTCCTGAACCTTGAGAGCCGCAGAGAAAGGCAGACCATGGAGAATCAGTGTTAAGGAGGACTGGGAGTTTTGTCGCAACATCAGGAACAGATATGTCGCTAGAGCAGTTGTCGTGGTCCGGGACATGGCCTAAAACAGCATAGCCTCGCTGAAGTTGTTGCTGTGTTTCCAAGTGTTCCTTGACATTCCACCACAGAAGAGGCGCCATTCTTAATTCCTCTAACGTACCTCACGGGCGAGCTGATCACACGGGCGAGCTGATCACTATGCCAAGACCCTACCAAAATGTACCATCAA
>JAFHBW010000429.1:0-20296 GCA_019022765.1 Westerdykella sp. P71 | reverse complement strand
CATCATCCAAACCCTTTGGAGCCTTATCGAAACCAAAACTGTTACCAGGCATCTGCAAGCTTTGCGCGGCCATTACAGTTGGGCGTCCACGAACTTGATCAACTTCCCAAAGGGCCGAAGAAATTGCTTAGAGAGAGGAGATTTCTATCCGTGATATTTCTCTATTGACACACATCTATCCCCCAACATCTATAACACAGTGGTCATCTCCAGGCCCCTGTGGGCACATACTCATCGTCCAGAGACAGCCCGTCCTTCTTCAAGGAGTTGCATCAGGTCACTCGGTGGGGATCCAATTCTCCTTATCCTCCAACCCATGCGGCTCGTCACTCATATCACCTTCCTCCTCTCTAATCAGCAGCTCATCAACCTCCTCCATATCGTCAGCCAGGGCATCCACATCTCCGCCTTTTGCGACTTCTCCGCTCTCCTCCACAGCCTCAGTGCGTCCTTCACGTCCCTCACTCCCATGCAGCTCACCACCACCCTTCTCTTCTTCCACCGCAACACGCACTCCACCACGTATGACCTCAGTCTCCGCCGCACCATCCACCCACCTCGTAACACACACCCCGCTCCTCCTCACAGCCGTAGGAGTACCACTAGATTCCCCATCTGTACTGCTTCCGCCTCCAGCCGTCCCTCCTACCACCCCCTGACCCGCAAGCCCACGTCTCCTCCAATCCTCCCCCCACCGCCTCTCCAACAACTCACTGACCCTCTGCCCACCAGGCGTAAGCTCCACACCCCTAGCCGCATACTCCCGCAGGTGCTCGTCAATCGCGCTATCAAGTGACGACAGGACGGCGCGGGAGGGGGTGAATGGTGTGGCCGGGGGGTCTTGCCTCCGTTGATGACGAGGTCGGGGGCGGGGGGCGGGTGTGAGGGGAGTCGGGGTTTTGGTGACCGATATGGGGTAGTGGCGGGTAGGGGTTGAGCATGCGGTGGGTTTGAGTGTGGATTTGAGTTTGGCTTTGGTATTTAGTTGAGGTGTGAAGGTGTCGATCACCCAGCGGGGTGGGCTTCCGGGCGGTGTTGTGGGTTGTTTGTCGGACTTCTCGGTCGTGTGTGTGTCGCGATTGTTTCCGTCTTTGTTGTCTTTGGCATCGTGCCTATCGACCGCCGAATGGGGAAGAGGCGCTTGTTTTTCCACATCCCCGTCTATGATTGCGGCCCTCATAGCACTAGCCGACGAATTCCAACCCTCCACCGTCCTCGCGATACTCAGCGAATCCGTCACCTTCATCGTCGTTTCTGTTTTCAGTCTCCCAACTGGCTCCAGTCCCGAAGATCTATCACGGTCCCATGGATAAATCGTTCGATTCCCATCGAAAGGGATCCTCAATGAGCGACCCATACGCTTCTCCTCTGCATATTCTCTGGCCATCTCACATAGATCAAGTACCGCTTCGTGAACGTGTCCCGGCGGTGTTGGAGATATTCCATTCACAGCTCGTCTTAGACTCGAAGGTCCATTGGAGGGATCCCGACGTTGGTCTTCCAGACGCTTTTCCCCCGGCTCGACCGGTTTCTTCATACTCCTCTCCGTGCGCTCGTGGCCGAAAGCCTGCCTGAACTTCCATGATTGGGGGCTTCGAATATCCTCCTTCTTCTCTTCGCTTTTCTCTGTGATTCCCGTTGCCGTCTTTGCATCCGTTGTCCGCGGAGGCGACACCGGGACCCAATACGGTTTCGCCAACGGACTATTCACGGGGATGTCACCCCTCCAGGGGGGATAGACCTTCTTCATCCACATCCCAGCCACCAGTTTGAGTTCTGGGGAGGACGACCGTCTATATCTTCGAAACGATGTTGAAGTTGTGTTGTTCCTGTGTTGCGGAGGACTGTCAAAAAGCGACGTCCGAAACGTCTTCATCTGAGGCGGTGTCGTTCTCCCATCTATCGTCACTCCACTCTCTCCGTCGCCCTGGGACTTAGCGAGGGACCGCCACATATGCGTCAACGGCTCTTCCGGTATCTGCTTGGATTGTTTCTCTCCATGGCCCTTCTTGGTGGTCTCGGACCGGTGACCAGCGCCAACATGCATAGTACGACGCGGCGTCAATACCTGCCTCAGCAACTCCTCCGCAGCGGCCGTCCTCCTCGTCTGCTTTTCCGTCCTTACACCCCCCTCTAGAAGGCAACGCTTCGACGCCTCCCTGCCCTCTCCCCCCAACATCTCCAACATCCTCCCGAACCCCTCGCTGTCTCTATCCTCGTCCGTAAGCGTAGCACTTGCTGGACGTCGACGTGTATCGTCGAAGCCGGAAGGCCTCCTCGTCCCGCCGCCGAGGCCCATCAAGCCTCCTTCCACCCCGCGGCCTTCTACTCGTCGCATCGGAGAGGACGCGGAGCCTGTGCCTGTGACTCGGCCTTGTCCAGCGTGCGATGGCGAGCCAGAACCGGAACCAGGACCGTACCCAGAACCAGCACGAAGACCAGAACCGAGCGTGTGGCGGTACTTCTCCCCCATCCTCCGCATATCCCGCTCCATCGCCCGTCTCGTCGTCGGCGGCGTCCCCGTCCCCGTCGCTAAAATGGCTTTCGCCATCCAAAGACGTTCATCCACACCAGTTGTCGGCGACATCGAGCCGGCAGGTGACCCAGCAACCGCCGTCGCCTCCCCATTTCTCCCATTCCGCGCAGCTCTCATCTGCACCGCCGACGCGGGGGATCCCCATCGCCCGCTTGAAGAGGGAGCTAGAGTGTTCTTATCCTCCAACTCGTCTCGCCGTCGGAAATGCTCAGGCTTGCTGCCCCACAGCGGCCGCTGGGCCAGCAACTCGACGAGGTCGGTGATGTCGTGTTTCGACGGCGCGGGATTGCGTCTGTGGCTGTCTTGGTCGTCGTCGTCTTCGTCTTTCGGAGTGGAGGTGGATGGAGCTTGAGAGGGAGGGACTTCGCGATCACGCTCACCACGACCACGACCACGACCACGACCCCCAGCGCCAGCGCCAACGTGCTTCCTCGGCGACACCGACACCGACGCCGCCGCTCCGACAGATGAACTCGCCCGTACCCCCGTCCCCGTCCCCGTCTGTCCCAGCGTGGGAACGGGAACAGGAACAGGAACAGGAACAGGGCCCGGGATGTTGGTTCCCCTCTCGCCGCTCACACCTGCCTTCAGCGCGCTCTTCCCCATCGCCCCCCATCCCGTCTCCATCTCCCTTTCCCCAGCACCCCTCTCCGGCCCGGACACAGCTTCGTCCCCGTCGCCTTCAGACGCGGCCGCAAGTCCAAGACCACATGCACCCATCCGCCTCGCCAGCTCGCGGATCTCCGCCATCGTGGCGCGCGCAGCGGCGGTGTCGCGGGCGATGTCTGCGGTCGAGCGGGCGATGTCGATGTCCGGAGGTGTGTCACAGTGTGTGGAGGCGGGGCTTGGGGCTGGGATCGCGGCTGGGGATATGGACGTGGCAGCCTGAGTGGATATGGACGTGGCAGCCTGAGTGGATATGGACGTGGACGTGGCCACTGGCATGGGAGTTGGGAATAGGGTCGGGGGGTCTGTATGGATTGTAAAGGCTGGGCGGCGGGGCGTGCGTGGTAGTGGTTGCGCTGCTGTTGCTGTGCGTGGTATTTGGGGTTGGGGTGGGTTGCTCGGGGGAGGTGGTTGACGTTCTGGTGCTGGTGCTAGATGCCGTGGAGGGGGATTCGAGGAAGGATTTGAGGGAGGTGGTGGCGGGGACATCGTCGGGTGGTGGGAGCTGGCGTTGTTTTCGGTGGAATTGGGGGTGAGGGAGTTGAGATAGTGGTTGTTGTGGTGGTGCTGGTGAGTTGAGGAACGAAGGAGACTGGTTGCGGTGACGCGATATCACAGACCTCCAACCTCTTGAACCAAGGATTAGGGATGCAGATGGAGAGAGATTGTGCAGTTCGAGCCTGCTCTGCCGAGCTCCGCGTTCCCGGTCCCTCTGTTGAATCGACAGAGTACCACAACCGCAATACTGCCAGATCGAGAGACCCCAAGGTTGGTAGAAGCGAAACGAAACGAAAAGAAAAGAAAAGAAAGCAAGAACAAAAAAAAAAGCAGACAGAACCGCAGAGCAGGGAAATACAAGCCTTGGCCCGAGCGCGCGGGAGGTGATCGTCTTCTACCAGCGTGTAGTCTTCCACTAGTCCGCGGTGGCGGTGAAAGCGAAGTGACGCCCAGGTTCCGCGTCTGCCAAACCTGCGCCGGTGGAGTGAAGGGAAATGAAGGAATAAATGAATGGAATGGGATGTCAAGCGAAGAAGAACAGGGAAAGTACCGGATACGCACCGTCACTTACACACTTACAGGCTTATACGTGGGTGGGGTTATGTCCGTTTGCCTGTCCGTACTTGTGGCGTGGATCTCCAGCAAATGAAGATTTCCCTGGGAGAAAAAAAAAACCTACCGGTTCCCATAGAAAACAAACACCTCAATATAGAAAGACCACTTCCCTCACACAAACACAAACCACGCAGCACCCAACCCTTTGGATATGATTTCTTATTCCTATTTCCTATGTACGCGACATGTACACAACAACACATATCCAATGTATGCCATATACAGCCCCCTTCCCCATCCTCCTAAATCCTCCTCTCCCTCCCCCTTCCAATTCCTCCTCATCTTATGACCCAGATCCTCAATTCGAAAAAAACACCTCAAATGCCCAAACACCCACGGAAAAAAAGGATATATGCAATGCCCGGGGTTCAAGAAGCCCAGTATGTGAAATACGTCCCCGCGGGCGGTAAAAGAGGAATGCAGGCATGCAGTCGGTGTATGTAGGTGCCCATAATACGTCCAGCAAATGTACACGGCCGTCCGTCGTTCATATGTGCAGATCGAATATCCAATATGTGCAAAAAGGCAGATCCGGTTAACTATGCAAGAAACACGCACGTCGACAGCTCAACTGGAAGAGCTCATAGCTTCTCCTTCAAGCTGGCCTTGAGCCTCCTCTCGACGGCCTCCAGGTACTCGTTGGTGGTGACCCAGGCGGCGCGGTCCTTGCGGCCGGTGGCGAGGGCGAGATCCTTGGTCATGATGCCGTCGATGTCGACGGTGTCGATGCAGGCCTTCTCGAGCTGCTCGGCGAAGACGACGAGCTCGGGGGTGCCGTCGAGCTCGCCGCGCTTGGCGAGACCCTGGGTCCAGGCGAAGATGGAGGCGATGGGGTTGGTGGAGGTCTCCCTGCCCTTCTGGTGCTCGCGATAGTGGCGGGTGACGGTGCCGTGGGCGGCTTCGGCCTCGAAGGTCTTGCCGTCGGGGGTGATGAGGACCGAGGTCATGAGGCCGAGGGAGCCGAAGCCCTGGGCGACGATGTCGGACTGGACGTCGCCGTCGTAGTCTGGGAGGATGTTAGCGGGAATACCTACGATAGCTTACGGAGACACATACTCTTCATGGCGATGACCATGCCACCCTCGCTCTTGATCATCTGGGCGACCATGTCGTCGATGAGACGGTGCTCATACCAGATACCGGCAGCCTCGAAGTCCTTCTTGTACTGGCTCTCGTAGATCTCCTGGAAGATGTCCTTGAAGCGGCCATCGTACGCCTTGAGGATGGTGTTCTTGGTGCTCATGTACAGAGGGAGCTTCTTGTCCAGGGCGAGCTTGAAGCTGGCGTGGGCGAAGCCCTCAATGGACTCGGTGGTGTTGTACTGGGTCTGGGCGACACCGCCGGTCGGGGGGAAGTTGAAGACCTCGATGCTCTCGGGCTTGCCGCCCTTGGGGGTGAAGACCATCTCCAGCTTGCCCTCGCCGGGGATGACACGGTCCTTTGCGCGGTACTGGTCGGCGAAGGCGTGGCGGCCGATGATGATGGGAGCCTTCCATCCAGGTACTAGGCGGGGGATGCGGGGAATAACGATGGGCTCGCGGAAGACGGTGCCGCCAAGGATGTTCCTGATGGTGCCGTTGGGGGACAGCCACACTGCCTTTGTCAGCGCTCCTACGTCACTGGGACAGATTCTGGTGAAGTTCACATACTCTTCTTGAGCTTGAACTCCTCGACGCGGGCCTCGTCGGGGGTGATGGTGGCGCACTTGACACCGACCGAGTACTTCTTGATGGCCTCGGCGGCGTCCAGAGTGACCTGGTCATCGGTCTGGTCACGGTACTCGAGACCCTGTATATGCGGTCAGCGCCAATATCTCCAAGCCTCCAAGAGCATAGCTCCTATTTCGTGGTATGGGGACGTACCAAGTCGTAGTACTTCAGGTCGATGTCGAGAAAAGGGTGGATGAACCTGTCCTTGATCTCCTTCCAGATGATGCGGGTCATCTCATCGCCATCCAGCTCCACCACAGGGTTCTTGACCTGGATCTTCTTGAATCCGGTAGTGCTCGACATGTTTCTGACTTGTCCGAAGGTGCGGATTGAGGTATATGCAAGCGGGGCAGCGAAGGTGGAGGGTTGGATGCGTCGCGCAGCGAGGGTGAATCCAGATATGGGACGTGAGGTAGCGAGGGGTGTGGCAGCGGCCAAGGAGCGGGAGGCAGTAGCAAAGGCGCGAGAGGGGTGTCTGGAGAGACGAGCGAGGGACGAGGGCAAAGTAGTGGCCATGATGGTGGAGATCAGGTCGAGCGGAAAGGTGTCTCAGAAAGTGGATAACCTCGGAATCGGCGGTGGCGCGACGAAAAGACAAAGGCACGCCAGGCACAGCAGGGAAGGTAGGTAAGGAATTCTCGGCCGCGGGTGGAGAACGAGGAAGGAGAAATTTTGGGGCGCGAAAATGGCGTTTTGGATGGCGGGATTGGTTGGGCGGGTCTGGCGTAGGGCAGAGTGGAGAGCACGAGGGTGAAGGGCGAGTCGCAAACGGGCTGACTTTCCTGTGCGGGAGTGTGTGCAGTGTGTGCGGGCCTAGGGGACCTGGGAGCGGCGGGGTAAGAAGATCCGAGGCTTGCGACGGCGGCGGCGCGGCGATGCGGCAACTGCGAAATGCGGCTTTAAAGGCGTTTTGGAGGGAGCGCGTGGGGAGCGTGATGTTGAGGATGGGGCCCTCTATAAGGCTATACGGCTAATTCCCATCCCTCTGCGCGCGGTGCGAGTGGTTTTTATTGCGGTCCCTCTCCGGATGTAGCCGTGTGCTACGACGCGTGGGGTGCGCCGGCGCCTGAGCGGACACGGCGGCATCGCGGAGAGCACCGTCATCATCGAGGAAGCTTGACGTCCATGTATAGGAACAGAGTGTTTGCTGTTGACGTAGAGAGTACCGTCATGTTGCAAGCGTGGGATGCCGTGGGGGTACATTCGAAAAACACAGGTGGAAAGTGGAACAACAGCTCCAGCCTGGCAGCGACACTGGCTTCCCTTAAATGCGCCTCCCCTACTCTGTTAGCCCGATGCTGTGACTCAACTCTCTGGGTCTTGAGCATCCAGAAAATCCCCCAAATCGACATGTGATTGGACTGAACCCGCCTGCGAGCTGATGACCGCGTCGAGCACAGCATCGCATCGCATTCCTCCCACATCTCCGGATCGCTCCGCACCGTCCCCCCAGATCGAGAAATATACGCTGTCATCGCAGCCCTGTCTGCGTCTTCAATTCGGCAGCGCCGTTGGAGACGTCGTGCACGCTGGCGGGCCTTCGCTTGGCTCGTCGGGAGGACGACATCTCTCTCCACTCACACGCTCCGCCTTGACGAAAACAGGTATAACGCCCCCCGTCTCGAGCCCAAATTCTCGATGTCCAATCACTTCCAGGATGCTGCCGATGGCTCCAGAGTGGCTGGTGAAAGACAGAAATACCCCGTCGTCGTGCCCGAAGACATCGTCGAGCAGCTGTGCAAGTCGGTACCTGCGTGCCAGCCTGGGCTCACGGAAGTCTGGAGTCCACAGCGGATCGTCTTCGGAGAAGCCAGACTCGAAACGCACATGGGAGAACGAATTCTGGATCTCTGATGCGGTTCTCCGCCGATCACATGTGTGTACGCCGATGGCCTCGCGGAGAAGCTGCCCATGTCAGTCTCTACATTGAAGTTGATATGCAAATGGCCTACCTCTTTGACAATAGGCTTGTACGGCCTGTCCTTGGGAAGGCCTAGTCCCCAGAAGCTGATATTGGCCGTCTCAATCGCCCTCGTCAAGGGGCTCACATAGAACGTCTCTGGCGTAGGAATGCCATTCGGGACCAGCGACTTCCACAGCCCATGGACGTCCACCGCCTGTTTGTGGCCCAACGCTGTCAGATTGGCATCTGCCCAAGTCATTCCTTCTGCCCCGTCAAGCATCGACCAGTAGCACTGCATGCATTGTTAACCATCTGCATCGTCAATGTTGGACCGGAGTACTCACGTCCCATGCTGCAGTGCCGTATTTCTCTGTCATCCCGTATCAGTCTAGCCCAGCCGACATTCAGCTGCTCACGTTACCTTCTGCGACGTTATGCCAGCCCTGGCCATGTCTCCCCAGGAACAGCACTTTGTACTGTACGCCCGCTGGGCTCTGCTCGTTGACATGGCGAACAAATCGCTCGAAGCGCTGCCACTGCCCCTTCTTACCTTCGACATCCCCGGCATCCGTTTCGTACTCTCTGTCAATCAAGCCAAAGTTTTCCTTTTTCTGTCTTGCGTGAGCTTTGAAGTAATGCGTGAACAATTTTAAAGACGTACAAAGTCGAACCGTTCGGAGTCGGTGTCCTTTTCCGACTGCTGGAAATAGCCGCCGACGGTGGTGTATCTGAAATGAGAGCGTCCCAAGTATCCGGAACGGATCTCCGGAGTTTGATACATGTTGTAGAGGAACAGCAAAACGGTTATGGCGACGAATATTACACTGTGATATCCTGTCAGCTTGACTGCACGTCGTTGGACACACCTCGAGGTCCCTACGCGAGTATATTGAGGATGCGGAGTACACGCTGGGCATCCATGCCGGTATTTCTATTGCAGTGTATAATCCAAGGCCATGACGAAGGATATTCCGTATGTTTCCAAAACGAGCGATGTTGTTGTAGGTTTGTGAATACTAGACTAATCGAGGGGAGTTCGAAGTGAGGTGGCCCCCCTGCCCCTGCCGCGCTGGTCCGCTCCGCCAATGAAACGTCAACGTGCCAGTTCACAGTGCAAAGTGACAATAACTAGTACTTCACAGCAAGAAGCATACTGTACAAAGCACAGACACAGAAAAGGTGCGAATGAGGTATCTATCATCCAGGTCCCGAGCTCTCGCCTACATGTCGCTACCTAACCATCACATGGTATACAGAGGTACTATATGTATGCGCTTTCCCACCCCTTCTCAAGACTTTTGAACTCGGACCTTCTATGCCCGAACCCGCTCGACCCTGCCAGAAACGCCTTTGCATGCATCGTTGGACAATGAAACAAACAATCACAGATTCGCCTGCGCCTGCTGCTGCGCATACTCGCGCTCCACCTCGTACATGAAGTCAAAGTACGGCTTGTCGAAGTGGTGCACGCGCACGTAGCCGTCCTCTCCGCCGCTGCAGTACCCGGTGCCCGCGGGGTGCACGGCTACGTAGTTCAGCGGACCGAAGTGACCCCTGACACGGCCAATCTCCTCTTGGAAGATCTTGTGGTAAAACCTAGCCTCGAACTTTCCTTGCCGGGCGCTCGTCGTCGTCACGTCCATGGCGGCCTGGCCACCACCGAGAATGACATAATCCTTAACCGGTGTGAGGGCAGCGCTGTTCAGAGGGGTATCGGCGGTATACGTCTTGAGGACTTCGAGGCTGTCGGCCGCAAGAATCTGCATCCAATGTAAGCAAGACTTCAGACTGCATATAATGCGGTGCTCACCTTCGCGGACTTGTCCTTGGAGGCGGTAATGAAGTAAGTCCGGTCCTGGGACCACTGCAGATCCGTAACTGGCCGCAGTTAGCAAATCCGATTACCATATCCATCCCATTAAGGCCACATACTCTGCATATCGTCCTCGTGCACCTGGGTATTGAAGAGAAGCTCTCCAGTCTTAGCGTCGTACTGGGAGACGGAACCATCCTCGTGGCCGGCAATGATGTAGTGGGCCAAATAGCTGAATCCCGCCACAGTGGCCTTGCTATCCTCGCAGACTATCCGCAGGCTGTGCTCTTGTGACTGCTTCGCTTCCGGGTCCGGGTTGATGTCGAACACGACGATCGTGCCCAAGTGTCCTGAGCGCTTCTCCGTGACCCCCAAAAGTTGCCGCCCGTCCGCAGAGAACTCCACGCGCTTGATGGCCGTCGGGAAATCCCAGGTCATCAACAGCTCGCCAGTCTGGACTTTCCATAACCGCATCGTGTTGTCTGCGCCGCCAGTCGCGAGAAGGGTCGAGGTGGGATCGACATCGACGGTCCAGAGCGCACCCTGGTGGCCGTGGTACGCTGAAGGTCGAAGTCAGTATAGGCATGTTCCGACTACCGAGACCCCGCAAAAAGGCATGTGGAGTGGAGGACTTACTGCCTAACCGTTCACCGTTGTGGGAAACTGTCGCAAACTATGTCAGTATACCAAACTTTACGGAACGAAGGGATACATACACCATGCGCACTGGGAGATGTTAGTAGGCAGCAGTCAAAGGAGTGGGGAGAAAACTTACCACTACATGGTCCTTGGACACGGAGAAGATGATGTCGCCGTCCGGGCTGTATTTAACCTGGGTGAGCGCACGCTCGTGGCCGGAGAGAAGGATAGGACGCATATTGGGCGGATGGTAGGAGAGGGGGCTGTCGGGGGGCGTGGCGGCGGGGGTGAGGGTGAATTTCACGATGCTGATATCGAGGCTTGGCGTCTGTGAAGTGGGTTGTAAAAATACGCTAGCCGAGTTGGGGCAACCGGGGGCCCTTCGAACTGGGAAGTAAACATCACTTGTCGACGTCTTGCATTTGTCCTGCTAGACATTATGCAGACCTGTGTATATTCCAAATTTCCTGGGTCCTTTTGGAGGGTACCATCTATTGATGTGAGCATGCATGCTCTGGTCGGAACGTCTGTCATCACAGTCTGAGGGATCCTCGTTTTATCTCCACCGTGAGGGATTCGCGATCGGTTCACCTGGGCATAGAAGCAAAAGTTAGGCGTCCTGGATGGTAGCCAAGTACTGTCGCCTTCATGGCACTTCCGCCAACTTTAGAAGGTTAAATCTGTAGCCTCGAGAATTGCTTTGGCCAATCATTTTGATCATACTAATATTGGATCCTTCCTTCTTCTTTCGAACTACGTCCGTTTGCACATAGGACTTGGCGATATGGCAACAAACGCAGCAGGTAAAAGCTGTGAGCAGAGTACTGAATCCTTCACCTTCTACTCCCTCACTCTGTCTCTTACTCCACAAATTCTACAGTTGTCGACTCACCCACGTCTCTCACTCACCAAATCTCGACTACGCCATGGCTGACCCGAGGAACTTGGCGAGATATCCCCGATCATCCAACAGCAACAACGCTCAGGTCGCCATAAAGCGAATCAGATACGCTCGGGCGACTCGGACAGGGCGATCGCGACCCAATGACACTTGGGACGTGGAGTTGGAGAAGAATGAAGTGGTCGAGGTCCTCAAAGATTTGGGGCGAGATTGGTACTATGTGAGGACGAGGAAGAAGCAGAGGAAGGGAACTGTCCATGGGTCGCGGCTCGATTTCAAGTACCATGAGTCTATGACCCCGCCCGAAGCCTTTGCCAAATTCCAGGAACTGAGCTCCATACTGCTTGGCAAGAAGGACAACACTACATTCATCACACTGTCCTTTGTCTTTTTCTGCGAAGAAGCCGCGTGCAAAGAGGAGAGGGAGTTGGACGATACGCCGGATTTCTGCATCCACGAGCTGGAAAAAGTCCTTCGAGGCTCTGGCAAATACTCATGCGACCTACTCAAGGAAGAACGGTTCAAATGGCATCCGGACCGGTTCGCGAGGCACTGTCGCGAGGACCGCCGCGAGATTTTGACGAAGAAAGCAACCATCCTATGCGCAATGCTCAACCACCTGATTGCCAAAGAGAAGGAATCGAAGGGTCTTTGATGGGCATCTCGGTATTTGCGCCTTTATAGGGGATGCATACGTGCCCGTGGTTCACTGATCAGCATGAAACTGCTGGAGATCTCGAGATTGGGCGCAGCATGGGTGAAGGACAGAATTTCTTTTTCTTTCTTTCAAGGAGCTTCAATCCCCCTACCTTTTTGCGTAAAGGTAGGGACTAGGTATTAGGCATTCTGGGATAGGAGATAATACACAGAAACGCCAGATGGTTACAGATATACGCTAGTCTAAATCCGGATTAGGCCCAGATCTGAACTTTTGTTCCCAGGCGTGCCAGGTACGGAGTACAACCAAGCAGAATTCCATCAGATCCAGACTTCATCCATGGTTAGAAGCCTACGCTTCTGCACTACTACAGCGAATGCATAGCAGACTTTTCCATCCCAATTGAGAACAGACCCGCAACCATGAGTTCCCCGACGGACAAGCGCTGAGTGCGAATTCGGTGAATTCGAACTTTTTTTGCCCGGGGAGACGCGACGCGCTCCGGCAGAAGTCGTGATTGCTGGCAAGCGTACCCTGTGTTGATGGTTGGATGGTCTCTATTTGACTCATGGTCGACCGTCTGAGATGCTTTCCCTTTGTATCCTCTATCAACAAACACCCTTCTTCGGCGCATTCTGCTCCAAAGTAGCCGTATCCAGCGCTACCGGTTTGCTCCGATGCTCGCCCGCCTTGCATGCGGGTCGGGCCCCAGGGTGAGGGTGGGAGCGTCCCTGTCAGTGTCAGCTACCCCGCGTACGCAACAATATCGCTTTCCTCTGCTGTCCTCCCCTCGACCACAACGACTCTTCTCCACCTCTCTGCTCCTCATGACGGCCACAAAGATCGATGGCACCGCCATCGCCCGCAGCATTCGCGAGCGCCTGGGGGCTCAGATCAAGCAGCGCCAGGAGACGAACCCTCGGTACCGCCCATCGTTGAAGATCGTGCAGGGTGAGTGACGCATGCGACACCAGATGAAAACATGTTATATTGACTTCAATCTAGTGGGCGACAGGTCCGATTCGAGTATGTGACACACCCAACTGTCCCGCCGGCAGTTTTTAGCCCCGACAGACTTTGACATCTCTACAGCTACCTATGTGCGCATGAAACTCAAGGCTGCCCATGAGGTGAGCTACTTCCCCCGCACCCTTATCCCCACCCCCATCTTATGCGGGGATCGCTGACACTTTCTACTCACAAGGCCAATATCGACTGCGAACTCATCCACCTCCCCGAGGATGTGTCCGAAGCAGAGCTCCTCCAGAAAATCGACTCCTTCAACAACAATCCCGACGTCCACGGCATTCTCGTCCAGCTACCCCTCCCAAAGCACATCTCCGAGCACACGATCACTTCGGCCGTTGCGGATAACAAGGACGTTGATGGCTTTGGCATCACGAGCATTGGCGAACTGGCGAAGCGTGGCGGTCGTCCCCTCTTCACGCCATGCACGCCCAAGGGCGTTATGGTTCTCCTCAAGGAGGCTGGTGTTGATCTGAAGGGAAAGAATGCGGTCGTGCTGGGCAGGAGTGATATCGTCGGTAGCCCCGTCAGCTATCTGCTCAAAAATGCCGACGCCACTGTCACGGTATGCCACTCCAAGACGGTCAACCTCCCGGAGATCGTCAAACAGGCCGACGTGCTTGTGGCCGCCATAGGCCATCCTGCCTTTGTCAAGGGGGAATGGATCAAGCCTGGTGCCGTGGTCATCGACGTTGGCACAAACTACATCCCCGATGCCAGCAAGAAGTCAGGCCAGAGGCTGGTGGGAGACGTCGAGTTCGACGCCGCCGCAGAGGTCGCCTCACAAATCACACCAGTTCCTGGTGGTGTAGGGCCAATGACGGTTGCCATGCTCTTGCAGAATGTGGTAGACTCTGCGGATGCAGCCTTGGAGAGACTGAAGGCGAGGCGTATCAACCCCTTGCCGCTGAAGCTGGAAGATCCCGTCCCGTCAGATATTGCCGTCTCGCGAAAGCAACACCCCAAGCCCATCACTACCGTCGCATCCGAGATTGGCATCCTTCCCCATGAATTGGAACCCTACGGAGCGACCAAGGCCAAAGTGGATTTGACCCTTCTCAAGAGATTGGAACACCGCAAAAATGGCCGCTACATCCTGATCGCAGGCATCACTCCCACTCCGCTTGGTGAAGGCAAATCGACGACAACCGTGGGTCTGGCACAAGCCTTGGGCGGCCAACTTGGAAAGATCTGCTTCGCCAATGTGAGGCAACCCAGTATGGGCCCAACTTTCGGCATCAAAGGCGGCGCTGCAGGAGGTGGTTACAGCCAAGTCATCCCCATGGACGAGTTCAACCTGCATCTTACTGGCGACATCCATGCCATCACAGCTGCGAATAACCTGCTCGCTGCCGCCATTGAGACACGCATGTTTCACGAAAGCACCCAGAAGGACGGGCCCCTGTACCGAAGATTGGTGCCGGAAAAGAGAGGCAAGAGGGAGTTCGCCCCCATTATGTTTCGCCGCTTGAAGAAACTAGGAATAAACAAAACGGACCCCAACGAACTCACGGAAGATGAGATCCGACGCTTTGCACGACTCGACATCGACCCAGATACCATCACATGGCGTCGTGTTCTTGACGTGAACGACCGCCACCTGCGACAGATCACGGTCGGCAAAGCACCTACCGAGAAGGGTCACACTCGCGAAACCGGTTTCGATATTTCCGTCGCAAGCGAGTGCATGGCGATTCTCGCTCTGAGCAACGATCTTGCCGATTTACGTGAGCGACTGGGCCGCATGGTCGTGGCCAGCTCGCGGAGCGGCGAGCCCGTGACTTGCGACGACATCGGAGCAGGCGGCGCCTTGACTGCCCTCCTGAAAGATGCCATCAAGCCCAATCTGATGCAAACTCTGGAAGGCACTCCTGTTTTCGTGCACGCCGGCCCCTTTGCGAACATCAGTATTGGAGCGTCTTCCGTGCTAGCTGATAAGTTGGCCTTGAAGCTTGCGGGCACAGAGCCCGACGAGGACCATGATGAGAAGACCGGATATGTCATCACCGAAGCAGGCTTTGACTTTACAATGGGCGGAGAGCGCTTCTTCAACATCAAGTGCCGCTCGTCGGGTCTTGTTCCCGACACTGTTGTCATCGTCGCAACAGTGCGCGCGTTGAAGGTGCACGGTGGCGGCCCCGATATTGCGCCTGGTGCGCAGTTGCAGGAAGTCTACCGAACCGAGAACATTGACCTGCTCCGAAAGGGTTGTGTCAATCTGAAGAAGCATATCGAGAATGCGAAACAGTTCGGCGTCCCCGTCGTTGTGGCCATCAATCGCTTCTCGACTGATACGCAAGCCGAAATCGACGTCATCAAGGAGGAAGCACTCGCTGCGGGCGCTGAAGATGCGATCCCAGCTAACCACTGGGCCGAAGGCGGCAAAGGTGCTGTGGACCTGGCTAAGGGTGTCATCGCCGCAAGTGCCAAGCCCAAGCCTGACTTCAAGCTTCTATACGGGTTGGACGGCAGCGTGCAGGAGCGCATCGAGAAAATCGGCCAGGTTATGTACGGCGCAGACAAGGTCGAGTTCTCCGAGCTTGCCCAGAAGAAAGTGGATACGTATGTCAAGCAGGGTTTCGGGAATCTGCCTATCTGCGTTGCGAAGACCCAGTACTCTCTCAGCCACGACCCTGCGTTGAAGGGTGCCCCGACGGGCTTCACGGTCCCAATTCGCGACGTGAGGATGGCTGCCGGCGCCGGCTACTTGTATGCCCTAGCGGCGGACATTCAGACGATCCCCGGTCTACCAACCGCCCCTGGATACCTCCATGTCGATGTGGACACCGAAACTGGCGAGATCGACGGGTTGTTCTAGATGGGCACCGCGCCTGGGTGCATACATGGCGTTTTTGGGATTCCAGGTGGCTTTTTTCGACTCCCCGGGCTTAAGTGATTCATTCAACATTCGAACAAGCATTGGCGAAATAGGATCTTCAACATTGTAGTCACACTTAATATGAACTTCGTTTAGAGGGGTCTATCCAGAGACTCGATTCCATGTTCCAAAGTTTCAGAGGAACAGGGGGGGTTATTAGCATATCTTAGACAGGGTGTAAGCCCAAAATAGAGACGATCCCCGCGTCAGCCTGCGACTCCTTCTGCACTATACTTTGTCCCGCGAAGGATCGGTTTGATCGACTATGCAACACCCGTTGGTTTCCGCTAGATACATGCAGCCGGTATGCGAACTCAATCCTTATGGTGCTCCACTACGGCACGCGTTTTCCACTAGACCGCAGGGTCCACCCTCCGACATGGCCAATTTGAGGCCAGAAGAGAAGGTACCAACATCACCACCCTGTCTTCAGGATAGACTTTACACCGCCGCAGTACAGCAGAGGGCACAGTTCGGACGAGGAGAATCGGACGGCTTCGTCACAGCTTCGCTCGGGCCCTCCCAATGAAGCTCGATTGCAGGATTGAATACACCCGTGTATGCTTGAATTGCCAATGCATGCGCTGCACTTATTCCATGCATATGTTCCCTTCTATGCGAACCATATGCGGTTCATTCCTTTGATCGAATGCACGATATGTACCTGCAGCGTCAACGAGAAGTAGGACCAGTAGCGGCTGACAGTACAGGCGGCGTAGAAGGTCGTCACTGGGCGAGATGAAGTGGGGTGAGAGACGAAGGATCCAAGATCCTGATAGAGCGTCGTGCGAGTAGCGGTAGACGGGCCAATAGCAGAGCGAATTCACCATGCAAACCAGTCTATTTCCGACTAGCGCGGCGTTTAAACTCACGTCGTGCCATCAACCTCGAACGACTACGCCTCTTACCTACGCCCCGTGCCTTGCATCTCAAGGCCACCACCTGCACCCCTCTGAGGGCGAAGTTTCCACACACCAGTCAGATTCCCCAGGCTGACTCTCTGTCGCGTTCTATATCCATCGGAGTTGGGGAGTGCTGCGAGATGCGAACTGCGGCCGGCGGCCCTCCTGGAGTACCCCTCCTCCACAAATATCTGATACTCCTCCGGCCGGAAATAGATGCACGTCGCGCGTGTTTCGAAGCAGTCTGTCCAAGCCAAGTCGATACCTCAGGTTTCTGATCAGTCGTGCCGCAACCCATTCTCAGGGACAGTTCCCTTCCCTGCCGTCGCTAGGGCTGCATGCAACATGGGCTAGCCACGGACTTGGGAGATGAAACAGGAAACAACACGTGGGGTGGATGTCCGGCCTGCAGAAAACCTTGCATCGAGAACTGCGTATGGTTGGGTTCATTTGACTTCTCGTCGTGATGCTGGCGATCACTGTCCACAACTGCCGCTCACAACCTCAATTGGCAGCGTAAGCTGTCCAGGCGCAATGGTCCTTTTGCCCTACGCCTATGGGTGCTCACAAAAATTGGACTCGGCCACCTTACGGCGACCACCGCGCCACAAGGCCAAAACCAACCCTCGGCGGAGACCCTGGATATCACGCCTTCACCGTCTTTACACGTGGAATAAACATCAACCTACCCACATCACACAGTTTCATCCTTCCAGAACACCGTTGATCTACTTTCCAACAGCACGAGGGTTTGGAAAAGGCAACCCATCCATCCCAGGCCTCCTTCTTACCTTGAATCACCACGGGGTCTTACGTTCCCCTGTCTGTATGCTGACTTTTTCCTCATCTCTGTGCCCCACAGAACGATGATAGCACCACCTAAATGTATGTCGGCGATCCATGTCTAGGTGAGCCCAAGTTTGAGTCTCCACTTCACAGGCCCACAGGCCAGGGCATCTGCGCCTTGTCCTGAGGTCGGCTGTCTCAAGTCACTGCTATCTTCTCTTGTTTTGAACGTAATTCTCCGATCTGGTAGGATCTCGTAGGAACGGCCGTCGCCCTGCATACGTACCCCGCCTCGAAGTGGGCCGCGTTGGATTCCGCCGTCGTGCGAATCACACGTGATTTAGACCGCTTTGCTGGGCAAGCTGCTCTAAGCAAAGAGTCACGGCGGCTAACTGAATCACAGAGACTCTAAAAGTGAGCAGAACATTTCTAATATGGTAGGATCTGAGTAAAGGAAGGCCGTGAGCGGATTGAGGCGTAACCTTTTCCCACCCGCCGCAAGCTTAGCCTCTGACTTCCGCCCGCTCGCTGCAACTCTGTTCTGAACCCTCTTTTTCTGCGCCGCTCAGGGTCCCCAGGGTTTGAGCAACGCCTCCAACACCATTCTTGCTCATCAATCCTCCACACCGCCTTGGGGCAAGGGATGGATCAGAGACAGGGTCTCGTCTCCCGTGAGGAACGGATTCTCGGAAAGTGTGTGCGGGGAGAAGGCATGCCTTGCGGACTTTGGAAGGGCTGTATAAATCAAGCACGCCTTTTTCCTTCCTTTGCATCTCCTCAAATCATCCTCACGGATCGCGTCCGCCCGATCTTCTGGCCAGTTTTCAACTCCTCGAACCCGCGCCACATTGTGCATATAACTCTGTCCTCTTCCATCTTTTCTATTCTTTGCCTGTGGACAGAACAAAGCACATCTGTCCTGTCTGCGCTGGCTTCCTTCTTCCCTTCATGGTTGCTTCATCGCCTCAGACGAGAAAGATTCCTTTCGTTGCGGCAATATTCCTCCTGTTCCTTCTGCTCATCGACGGCGTCGTTGCTACCTCGTTGAATAACCCAGACGACGTGGCGAACTCGCTGCATTTCAAGAGGGAAGCATGCAAGGTCTACAACAATTGTCCTCCTCCTTCCCCGCAGCGGAGGGTGTTGGACAGTCTTCCTTTGAGAAGGAAGGGACCTCGTCGCAGCAGGAGACCACCGGCGGCGGAGTAACTGGAATGCAAACTAGGAACGAGAGTGAGGGAATTGGTAGGTCGTTCGTCTCGTATCTGTCTATGACCATGCTAATGACTTCCCAGCTTCACAAAAACCATCCTACAAGCCATCCAAAGTGGAAAAGCGCACTAGGAGGCCCACCCCTTCCCTGCCGGGACCATACCTCCACCCCCTCCCGACCATCGAAACACTCATGACATACCCCTCCCTCACCCAACCCGTCTACAACAGTCTCCTCCGAGGCGACCCTCCAGCACGGTCATACAGGACCGTCATTCACACCCCAAAACCCAGAGATATGCGCGTCCTCGATGAGAATCTTCTCCGCTCCGCAGAGGTAACGGCTACGAGGCGGAGAGCAAGAGCCAACTCTGGCCCAAGGTCTAGATCCAGTACAGGCTCATCATCGACGGGCAGTTCGGCAACCATGTACTCGACCGCTAGCTCCATCACTACAGTCGGGGTTTCGGAGTCCAGTATCTCGGATGTGGACTTCACTGAGCCGTCCAGTCGAGCGGGCAGTGTGTCGAGCACTTCAAAGGCTACAATTGCTTCCTCTCCGTCCCATTCCCGATCTTCCTCCCCCTCCACCTCACCGCGACCGCAATACGCTCTCTTCCCATCGTTCGTGGCGCAGGATGCCACGCAGCCGGCGAAACCAGTGCTTGCGCCCGTGGCCTTATCACCACTCTCATCTTCAGTGGAGAGTGACTTCCTAAGCTTGTACGCAGACGCTGCTGAGGAACCCCAAGAACTAGCCCAAAGCGTGGAAATCGATACGCGGGCCGTACCTCAAACGCAGACCGACACGCACACTCTAGAGTGGGTCTGGGGCGTACAAAGCCACGCCGACGACGACAACGACAACGACGAGCATACAAACGACGACAGGCCCCCCAGCTCCACCAGCTCAGTCGCCAACCTCGCTAGCAACCCCAACAGCCACTCCTCCACCAACTCCAACACCAACACCCCGTCCACCCACTCCCGCTCCTCAGCACCCAGCCCCTCCACCTCCGCATACCCCAGTCCCCCCTCCAGCCCAGACGCAGACGCCTCGCGCCGCTCCAGCTCCTCCAGCGGCCAGGAGTACCTGATGTATCCGTCCCCTCCCGCGTCTCCTTCACTGCAGCAGCAGCAGCAGCAGCAGCAGCAGCAGCAACAGTCGAGAGAAAGAGAAAGGGTTAGGAATCGTGAAAGACGCGCTTTCTCGTTTCCGTCGCCGCCGCATCTGGATATGACGACTAGCACGACCACGCCGCCGAAGTTGAGGCGGAGGAGCGCGAGTTTGGGTGATGACCATTCCGTTGCCTATGAGTATGGTGGGTTCGATCTTGGAGAGGCGGAACTTGGTGGGCACGACGGCGCGGAGTACGATGGGTGGAGTATGTACGGTGGGCGGATTGCGACTGAGGAGGAGGTGCGGCAGGAGAGGGAGAGGGAGAGGGAGCGTGAGGAGGGCGTTGTGTATGGGAGTGCCGGGTTGGCGGTGAGTCCGCGGGCGATGATGGGGAGGTGTGGGTGTGGGCATAGGCGGGAGGGGTTGGGGTTGTA
>JAFHBW010000428.1:0-20414 GCA_019022765.1 Westerdykella sp. P71 | reverse complement strand
CATCCCCACCCCCCTCCCCATCCAACCTCCTCTTCTCCCGCAAATACCTCAACGCCGCACTCGGCCCCCGCTGCTGACTCAACGCGCAGTGAAACACAACGACGTCCTTGTCCTGCAGCTTGCGCACCAGCTCCGGCGTGCGGAAGTCCAGCTCGCTGCTCGGCACCCACGTGCTGCCGCGGATGTGCCCGCCGATGTGGTCGCCGTCGCGGACGTCGACGACGGCGATGTTGGGGGCTGGGGTGCTGATCGATTCCGGAGAAGATTGCGGGGTGGATGTCGATGTGGATGTCGATGTGCGGGAGGAGGAGGGGGTGGGGGTTGTGCTGGTCGAGATGGGGGCGGCGAGGAGGTGTTCGGCGAGGGCTTCGCGTGAGATGTGCGAGAGGGAGGAGAGGGTTATGTCGGACATGGTGGAGGTGTTTGGGGAGTGTGAGGCTGAGGCTGCGGTGCGGTTGGTGTTGTAGCGAGCTGTGGAGGTGCGGGAGTGAGAGACGGTTTGGTAGGTGTAGAGGCGGTATGCTTCCATGCAGCGAGCGCGTAGCGAGAGTCTGGGTCCGAAGCGGACCTTGGAGGTGTTAAATGAGGGGGGAAATTACGAGGTGGGCGGGGGGCATATGATGTTGTGCAGTGTTGATTAGTGGTGGGCGGGATGTAAAGAGATCGCGTTAGTGGGGTTGGTGATCGCGCGACGGCACGTGATAGTAATCAATCTGATAGCATTCTGTTGGCCTTCGTTATGTGTCTGCGGTGATAGTGATGAAATGTCTTTGATGGGAATAAAGAATAATCTCGAGTCCAAACTCCATATCCGCTGCCATGGGGTTCCAACCAGCGAGCGCCATGAAAAAATGCCGTAAATATCAGACAAAACTCGCGCAGTCGTACAAATCAGTCCTTCTTCGGCACAGACCCGGCCTCAAGGTCGATGCCCTCCCAATGGGTCAGGTTCCTTCTTCTCTGCTCGGGCGTCCCGGACCTCTAGTCCTTTTTCCCTTGCCTGCCAAAGCCCCCGAGCAGGTTCTCCTTCTCACTTGACTTTAGGAATCCGGACGACGAGCCATAGGCCTTCCTCCTCATCCTGTTCTTTCCGATCACGGAGCCAATGAGAAGAGCTGCGACGGCCATGCCCAGCGCCAGGAAGGGGTGGCTGGAGCAGAAGCTGCGGATATTGAAGAACCAGCGAGAGAGGGTGCCGGTGGTGGATTTCGCGGGGATCTTGGGGGGTGACGAGATGATCTTGGGGATGGTTTCCAGGATGTACGTGCGAGAGACGCGGATGGGCTCGCCATTAATGGTGGTGTCCCAGAAGCGTTTGTTCTGTGCTTGGTGTTAGGTACCGACACTAATGATTGGGTGTTCCGAGACTCACATCCTCGTCATTGATGATAACCCTCTCTCCGTCGACCTTCACATCCACGCCATACGTCGTCTTCACCCATCTGTCCCAGAACACGCCGTCTACCCATGCAAACCCAACACTCTTGCGATTCAGCTCGTCCATATCGATCCGGATATTCTTGGCGTTGTTAACAGCCCTTTTGTCGCCCTTATCCTCCGCTTCCTCGATGCGCAGCTGCTTCGCATCCCGCAGCTCCTGGCGCTCCAGTTGGAACATTTGCGTCTGCTTGTCGATCCACTCAAGCGCCGCATTTTTCAGCTCGCGCCTAGCGTCTGCAAACTCGTCCTTACGCTCTCGGTTCAGGACGGCCAGAACGACGTACTTCCCGTCCATGATATCGCGTGCGTTGGAGGCGACCAATTCTGGGACGATGGGTAGCCAGACGGACTGCATCCACGTAAGCACCTTCTTGACGTCGCGCGTGTCCTTGGGAGCCAAGGGAGCATAATACGATGGTTTCCCATCTCTTGAAACCATGAAGCGCGGCCAGGTGGAGATCTTGAAGCGCTTGAACATAGCCGGGTCCTTGCTCTTGACCAGTTTGGCCTTGTCAATGAGGTTAAGCGTAAGGCGGTCCAGAGCCATAAAGTCCTCAGTAGTCGTAGCATGGTCGTAGAAGAAGACGAAAATGACCTCTTCTGTCTCTTCGAGTTTCTCAAAGGCAGCCAAGTCAACATCAGGCACGCCAGAACCTACGTCGACAGCCTTCTCAGCGTAGGCCAGGAGGTCGCCTACGCCTCGTAGCCCATTGTACTCGGTGCGCTGGGCTCCCCGGAAGAATAAGAGCGTTGGATAACCTCTAACACCCGCGTCCTTGCATAGCCTCTTCTCCACGTCGCAATTGACCTCTCCAACGTTGAGCTTACCGCGCATTTCGCGAGCCATGGCCTCCCAGTTGGGTTGCATCGCCTGGCAGTGGTGGCACCACGGAGCATAAAACTTGATGAACCATGGATCCAGAGTATTGGTGACCTTCTTCTGAAAGGTCTCAGCAGTGAGGGGTTCTGAGATACCAGAAGGGTTGAAGTTCCCTTTCGGCTTCTCAGGCTCCCTCTCCTTCGATGATCCAGCCTTGACGATCTGGGATGCTCTGCTCGCAGGCGCTGAAGAAGCCGGCGTCTCCTCCTTTGCGGTCTCCTTCTCCTTGACTTCTTCTTCCGTTTCTGGACCGGTCTCCACTGAGTTGGCCCCGACCTTCGGTAGCTTTGGGCCTCCTTTTACGCGCGATCCCGGCCTTACGCTCTCGAGAATCTCCTCAACCCACTGGCTCAATTCTGGCAGGTCCCGTGCGCCCTTAAGTCTCTTGATCTCCTTGCCATCCTTGAACTGTACGATAGACGGGTAATTTTGAATGTCGTGGGCATTGCAGGCATCCCTAAACGCCAAGCAGTCCACCTTCGCAAACTTGAAGTCGTAATAGCGGGTGAACGAGTTTAACGAGTCGCCTTCGCTCTGTTCTTTCGATTGTATCGGCTTCGATGTGTAATAGAACTCGTACAGCGTCTGCCAGGTAGGCCCGAACGCTAGGCAATGGGGACATTTCGGGGAGAAGAACTCGACCAGCCTGGCTATATCAGAGGTGCTCCGCCGACAGGTGTCCTCGGCTCGGGGGCCGTCTTACCAGTTCCCCTTGCTTATGTCTTCATCAATGCGAACGGAGTCCAACTGCTTCATAGGTGGCACTGTTTGGCCATTAAATATGGTGTCTGGTATTTTTTCCTCCCAGTTATCTGCAGCATCATTAGCTGGTGCTGCGTCGCCAGCCAGCACCGTTGCGAATGTCGCCAGCGACAGGAGCGAATAGAACAAGGAGCGCATTGCGAAGGGATGAGGCGTGGAAGTAATGAAGGCGCCGAGGCCTATCGGTGCAAGGCGCGGTGCCTTCAAAGGAGCAGACGTGTGAAATAGGACAAGCCCAGCTTTCTCGGTCCTTCGAGTTGGTCGTAAGGCTCCTGGGGCGGCGTTGTTGTAGATCTCTCACACTGCCGCGTGCGAACAGATGATCCCTGAGCTGCGGGCTGCGGAGGAAAGCGGTCGGGCCCGAGGCTTGGCACGCGCAACTTCATCTCGGCCTCACCAAGCTCCACCGTCATCAATTGAGCCCCAATTCCCCTCCCCGCGCATCCATATTCCCGCCGCAACGATGAGGGCCGCTTCCAGGCTTCTGGCCGCCGTCAAGGAGCAGTATCTCGAGGCCGGCGCGCCTACTGGTCTCACCGGCCTCCTCACACATCCCACGCCCCGATCGACCCTTCTGTACCTTTACAGCTCGACGCTGGACAAGCTCCAGAAGATACCCGAGAACTCCGTGTACCGACAGGCCACGGAAGCGCTCACCAAGCACCGCCTCGCTATCATTGAGGCCGCCAAGCCCAAGGGCTTGAAGGAATGGCAGGATCACGTCCATTATCAGGTCTCGGAGCATCCTAAGGCATTTGAGGTTGTCAAGACCTCGAATGGGGATCTCGTCCGGCTAAAGAAGACCAAGAAGGTAGTGGATTTCCGATCGGCGAGTGCAGAGTGGGATGGAGAGACGCAGATTTCGCCGAAGGAAGGGATTCATCCTTTGCACGAGCGGTGGGTATTCACGAGAGCTGCTGGTGGAAAGGACTACGACCCGAGCGACGAAGTCCGTGAGGTTAAGCTTCCGCTGGAGCCGCAGCTTACGGCTGAGCAGTATGTTATCCGGCGATCTTGCGGTCCGGACGTATTTGCTGACCTCTCACAGAATTTCCGAAGTGGAGAGCCAGATTGGTGCGGGCCTTATCGAAGAGGTCATCCAGGTGGCCGAAGGTGAGCACAAGCTCGTGGACGTGATGATTGAGAACAAGGTGTAAGTTGGTCGCAATGCATATGATATAAATGGGGCGTCTCTAACAAACTGCAGCTGGGAGCCGCTCGCGGAGCAGGCGCCGGAAGGCCAGTGGACGTACTTTGAGCGCGGTGGGCATACCAAGACGCAGGCGCCGTAGAATGAATGCAAGAGCAAATGTATATATTGAAGATCAGAGGTGTTTCGAATAGAGAAGCTTCGACGTCTATGTTTTCAACTCTCAAAGTCTGTGCTAACTTTCGATATCCGAGGATACCGAGTGTAATGACGGCGGACCAAGGAATGTCAGTGGGTCGAATTCCAATGCACGGTTGGAACTTCAATTGACGTACTCTGCCCTAGGTCTCTAGAACCGTGCCAAGTGCTTCGTGCACACACTCCAGCCCTCCTCTACTGTGTAGACTCTGGCGTGTTAAGTCTGCGCCATCCCAGCTTCTGCCGACTGCCCGTTTCGTCCATAATGGTCGTGGACGCAGCGGCTGAACACCTTCAGGTCCAGGGGTTGCGGGGCCAAGATCCGGCTGAGAACCCGCATCCGCACTGCCTCATAGCATTATGTCGCTGCCTGCCTGTCGCCATCATACCGTCGCTCCACCCTCTATAAACCGATCTCGACCTTCTTCTATGCTGAAATCGACCACCGCCTTGCCTGTCTTGCCCGGGGCTTCCTGCGTGTGTCATCAACGCTTAAACCCTTCAACGCCTTGGTCAATTGTTCATCAACTTCTGCGGATTGCAGTAAACCACCTATGCCTCTCTATAAGCCGTTGGAGAGTGCTCAACATCTTAGGCTTCTTCGTGTTCCAGCATCACCAACAGCCGTTGCTGGGCAATCACCAGACTCAAAACCGAGGTCCAGCAGGCAAGGACAGTATGAGCTTGTGCATGTATCTCTGGCAACCTGCCAAGTCCCCTATCAAGCAATCTCCTATGCCTGGGGCGATAATACACAAGATCATGCGATAGAGATCAACGGGCAAGGCTCCTTGCCAATCACCGAAACCTTGGCTACCGCTCTGCCGTACTTGGTCGAGATGTGCTCAACCGGCTATTTGTGGATTGATCAGATCTGCATCGATCAATCCGATAACGAGGAACGCAGTCAACAAGTTGCGATCATGGGACAGATCTTCAAAAATGCTATGGAAGTCTTGATATGGACCGGAGCGGAACTGGGCGGTTTTGCGGAACTGAAATCAAAGCCGCCCTACTACGTCTTGAGAACGGAAGACCGCGACGTGACAGTGGCTCAGCTTCTTCGCCGTCCGTGGTTCACTCGCGGATGGACGGTTCAAGAAGCTGTGCTAGCCAAAAAGGCGACAGTGGTAGCGGGGACTTCGTCCGTGCCGTTAGAAGCCGTCCGCGAAGCGTGGAGTACAGCCGGTTCGTTGTCTTACGAGGAACAGGAGAGAAGCAGAATAGGCGCGGCCTCACTGGCCGTCATGCACGATCTCAGAGACAACCACTCGACACCCTATCGCGATATACGTTTCGACAGTCTACTGAACGCGCTTGGCGAGACTCAGATGTCCGATCCACGAGACCATGTGTACGCTTTTCTAGGGTTGAATCAGGATCATCGAATCATCATTAGACCCGATTACAATGCTTCCATCAGCGAGGTATTCTCGCATGCAACCCGAGCGATAATCGAAGGGACCGGTACCCTCGACTGTTTCCGATTTCTGCCCCGACACCACAGAACTGAAGGCTTTACACTACCTTCGTGGGTCCCGGATTGGTCCAGAACGCATAGGGGACCACGAATTACTTCCAATATCCCACGGTTCGCGGCATGCGGGGGATTCCGTCACAAGAGTCAAGTATCTCCATTGCAAGCGGGCATTCTCCATGTTTCGGGACGCATCATTGACTTCGTTGAGGAGGGCTTACCGCTTCTGTCACATAAAGCGTTTGGTGCAACACAAAGTCTCAGGAAAAGTCTCCTGTCCGTCCTTGTAGCTGGCCAGTTCGATCCCGAGGAGATGCATGCCAAGTATGACAATGAAGGCGGAAACAACGATGTCAAGGGGAACATATACAATTCCCTTCGGTCCCTACGCCTTCGCCAGATATTGGGGCGTGACCGAATGTGGATCACGCGGTCAAAAAGACTGGCGCTCATCCCGTCTACCAGTTGCAAAGAAGGAGACATGATTGCCATTGTACATGGCCTCCGGACTCCCTTACTCCTGACAAGCAGAGGGGATGGTACATATACAGTTCGGAGTCAATGCTATCTGGAGGATGCCATGTTTGGCGAAGCGGTTACGTGGAAAGAAGACGAGGCGGACATTCTGCCGCTGGCATGACGATCTAGCTCCGCCATAGACTTTTCCGCTATGCCCACCCGCTGGCCTACTTGGAGCGCTCGAAGAAAACGATACCTAGAGGCTGCCACTGGTCGTGTAAAGCGACTGCGTTAGAATCATGTTCGCACTGCTACGCCGCTATTGACGCCGTGACACCACCAAGCGGGAAGATGGTGATTCGATAGCACTACTGTGTACGAGCATCTAACGACAAGCTTGAAAAGCGGGTGCGGCGCGGGTTTCATCCCATATGCACAGCCTCACTATAGCCGCCCTGGCCCCATGAACTATCAGTTTCTTTCAACATATGTTCGAGTACGTCCAACACGACTGGGAATCGTTATCTTGAATTTTCCATCTCTTAAAATATGGCTGATGTAAGTTCATCCGTGGGGTGCTCGCGCAACGATCCGTCACTCATGAGATGGTGCAGCATCATACCACTACTTGGGACGATTCACCGCCACCATACTCTGACCCAGCAACTGATCCAGCAATGGGAGCGCCCGCATTGCAAGCATCTCAACAAATGACCGATTACGGAACGATGTTCCCGCCAGACGACGGTCAGCCCTCTCGGACTCGTGAACGGACAACACTCGAGAATGTCTTCTTTGTTTTCTGGCTCTGTGGCGCAATTACCATGTACACGATAATCATTAAAGTCTTCTGGAAGGTCTACTGGGATGACCCTCCTTTCAGGTACTAGGAGTCAAGGCCTGGAAGAACAAATGACATAAGTAAAATTGCCGTAAAGTCTGGGAGACATGCAGGCTAGGGGGACCAGACACAAATACAATACAACTCTTCTGCTGCATATAGGTATTTTAAGAGGTTAGTGTTGCAAGCGACGCCTCGTTACGTGATTACACTCGCTTCTGGCTGGATTACTCTGAGGAGTCGTACGACGCGCGATGGGGTTGGGTGGCCTGTTGCGGCTGCATTGCAGCTCGCATTCCGTTACATCGTCCTCCTTTATATACAGTCCATCTCCAGTTTGAGAACTAGCATTTCCCCATCTTCTCCATCCATTTAATTCTACATGGGAGGTTGGACCGGTGCGTCCATCAACAATCTTTTAGCCTGACTTGTCGCCTCACAGCCTCACTGGTCGCGTAGGGGAGCTCTCTTTGCCCATCGCACTCCTGTTCCGAAAGCTTCATTTCAAAATGCCATTGCAATCCTCGGAAAACTCTAAATCGCACTCGTACAACAACCCTGATGATAAACAACCCTGGTTCGTACGGGATGATGAACCCGCAGATGGCCGTTGGCTCTGTGCGGACGGTCCATATCAGGAATACATCACCAAGCTTTGTGGCTCGAACCCAGCCCTTGGACAGGCTGATCCGGAAAATTCTGCTATTCCCTTAAGCAAGAGGGCAGCCAGTGTCACTTTGTTGACCGTGGACGGAAACAGCACCTACCAACGGGCGTCCAGGTTTGATGCTTCGCAAGATCTCCACAAACTACAACAAAAACTCCGAGGCTCTGCTTCGGGATCCAAAAGCGTTTGGATCGTGGAAAACATCAACCCTCACCTGGTGGCTATCCTTGGTGAGCATTTCAAGATGGACCCAAGGTTCTTCCTCGACTTTGAAAGGTCCTCCAAATGGCGGCGGTGGGCGCATGAACCAAATCTGGCTCCCGCTTTACCGGCTCTGATCAACAGCACAGGGTTTTTCTCTCTCAAATATTACGATTTGCGGGACTTTGGACCAGAGATCAACTCGTACAGTGTCTCCTGCGCAGACACCGGTCGCCATATATCTAGGATAAAATGGAAAGACAATTGGGTTTCTCCTTCAATCGTAGACCGTAGCTGCTCCGTGTACAGTCGAACCACAGAGCAGAATGGCTGGGATTGTGGGTTTATGCTTCCTTACAAGATGGAGACTCGACTAATTGCCATAGTGGTAATATTGTGTGATCCTCCGCTCCGCCATGTTCATGTCTGGAAGCAGACACAGGGTAGTAACAACTATCCATACGAAGTCATACTACGCGAGGATCGCGCATTCCAACATGGGTACCCCGATTTTCTCCCGCCACACCCATTTCCGTCACCGGCAATCGCAGGCGGCCCTCCCCGAAATTCGCTGTCTGGAGACCTTATCTACTACCTATTGAATCATACGAGCTGGCCGCCCACCCAATTCTCCGCGACAGACCTTGAGGTTCCACTCCTCTACGTACGAAAAATCATCGCTTCGCACTACATGCAGCTAGTCAAGTTCACTACGTCTTACCTTGCGCGGTTCGAGTGGCCGCTCTTGCGCCGTGAAAGCCTCGACGACTTCACCATCACATGGACTGAACGACACTGGAGCGAGATTCAGGGAGCTTCACGACGCTGCAATACATACGTCGAGAATCTCGAGTCACTGTTCCTCAGCCTCAATGTCCCATTCGGCGAGCCACAAATCGGCTCAGAAAAAAGGAGATGGACAGATACGAATCTGGACTTCCAATTTCTCCTCCATCAAGCCAAATCGGTCAAATCACGGGCCAATGACCTCAACAACGCATTTAGTGGACTGACGGGCATCGTGGGGAACTCGCAGGCCCGTCGTGAGGCCGAGCGATCCCTCAACGAAGCGAAACGTTCCGTGCGCGAGGCGAAGAACATGAAGGCGCTTACTCTCATCGCCATGATATTCATCCCACTAGCCTTTACCTGTGGTCTTTTCAGCATGAGCGACGGCTATATTCCTGGAGAGGGGAATTTCTGGGTGTTTTTCGCGGTTAGCGTCCCACTGGTCATCCTGGTATTCGTCGGAGCTTTCGTGGGCGAACTTGGGTATGATGATGATGGAGAGTGGGCGTGGGTGACCTTTTGGGCTAATTTGAGAGCAAAGCTGATTGCTGGTTCTCGTGGGCGTATAATTAAGTAAGAGCATACATGCGTGGATCCTCACAGCATTATCATCTTAACAAATTTCCGTTATTCTTATCGAGTTGATCCGAGAAGGTACGAAATCTAACAGCTCAGGAATAAACGGAGACTAGGTCACACAATAGTAACAGTTTTCTTGTGCCTGTCGTCTAAGAACTCTTGGCATTCAACAGATATCCCGGAAGGCTTAAGCTTCGTATCTTTACCAAAGTGCAATGCCGATGCTCCCACTCGCACCCAGGTGTCCTCTTTTTTGCCCGGAATAACTAGGATACCTTTAGCCCTGTCTGATTTTTGAAAGTAGCTGATGGTCAAAAAGAGTACAAAGGTGATATCCTTTGCTTTTTGGTCGTCTGGCTCATCCCATTCGAGCCAAAGTGCCCTACCGGCCTGCCGAGGAAGCAGAAGGTTCTCTAAATCCGTCAAGGATATGGCTGGCCCGCGGATTGTGATTGCTCCATCTTCAATTTGACCAAGGTGATCATACCCCTCTCTTGGCTTGACCCAGACATCTAGTACCTCCGAAACGTTCTTAGACGTTCCAAAAGGGTCACGAGACTGATAAAAGTTCAGAGGACCATCAACACTAGCCCAGCTCCAGGATGGAGCGCGGTATGTCGGCGATCGCTTGGTCTCTGCTGAGTGGAAATTCCGCTCCCAGAGGAGCGAGTGTGGTAAAGTATCCTTTAGGATACCTGCTACGAGAGTACTCTTGGTGCGCTCCTCATAGAGTCGTCCCACACTAGCTAATGCAACCAGTTTGTCCGATTCAGGTATAGTAAGGTATAGACGGGAGTAGTTGGTCAAGATCCAAATCCAGTCTTCGATCTTGTCGAATGGTCGATCGGAGAGCTCGAAATTCGCGTAAGCGTAGTTCTGAAGAATGGTATGAAACCCATCTGGACACGATTCACTTGCAAGGCTGCATCCCGAGCACTCCCAAAACATCTCGCCTGACCCAAAGTGCAGGGTCCTTGGAGACAGTATCCGCTCGGAGAGAACCCATGCCCGAGAGCCAAGAGGTTCAGTTGCCAGTGCCATGTCTGTGACATTCGCAAAGGTGATAACACACTTTGTCAGTGGTGTTGATAGACCAAGTATACCATCGTTAAAGACCGGTCGGATGGCTGGCCAGGCTCGTTGGCCTAGAAATCCCTCCTTGACTGTGCTCGCTCGGTCTGCTGATAGGTTGAGAATGCAATTGGCGTAGATCTCGCTCATCTTGGTGGCGTGATATGACCAGTCTTTTCCGTTGTCGCCGCTTTGGATTATGCAGAGACTGTCTACCCAGATATATCTTATTCCCAGGCTTCTAGTAACATTAATAGCGTCCTTTATCGTTTTCGGCAGCACGTTGAACTCGATGCTTTGGGAGAGACTTTCTTCATTGGAGACAGTCAAAATGACTTGTCCGGATGTTCCCCAGCAATATGATAGAGCACAATATGGCTCTTGTTCGATCCTTTGCCCCTTAAGCGACAAACGAACAGTTCCTCCGCTGACATCCAGGAGCCGAGCGGGCCGAAAAGCTCCTCTTCTTGACGTGATGCAGTTCTCGTGGCCTGGAGATTTCGTGTTACAGCTTTTTAGCCACTGATTTGCCAATTCCATTACGGCAGGGTCTTCCATTGACTCACTCAGAGGTGAGGATCGACAAGTCGCCTTCAGACGGTCATAGTTTTGGTCTCCTTCCAAATAAATTGTGGCTCGGAGCTGCGTGAAGTGCCCATTCGGCTCCCAGCCCTTCTTTTTGTGATTCATGGTCAAGATGATTTCTCCTTGACGAGGTGTAGTCCAGCGGATAGTCACGATCGCCGTCGTTTCGAAGTCATTGTTCAAGCTGCCCAGAGCACGTAAATGATATCTCAGAAATACGTCGCAGATTCGACAGCCGTTGTTTGCTGCAGCAGCGAACGAGTCGCCGTCCTCATGATGGTCGCAGTCAAAAGTCTTGTCTCTTTTCTCGTCCTGCTTTTCCTCTTGAGCTGCGTCGTGAAAGCGACGCAGGAGACTCTTGCAATTTGCACAGAGTTTGTTTTCAGATGCTGATAGTAGAAAGTCCATGGGGTAGAGAAAGGTGGCAAGAAGTTGACTCTGCCAAATTGCAGTAATTATAAGCGCCGGGGATTCAAGATCCGCGCATGTAAGATTATAGATGAATTTGGCTGGTCTAAACCCAGCTGGGGCTGTGCAAGGCAGCAAGCACCCCAGCCCGCTCCATACAACGGGCGAGAAAAACACCAACTTCCAGAACACCCACACTTTTTGAACGCCACTATTTTGACCCTTAATAAAGATACTATTCGAAGCAGAAGAGCGACTTTACTAAGATTTATCTTAGTGCCTTGATGAAAGATTAATGCGCAAGCTGTCTCCCAGCCTAGCGCAGAATTTTTACGCGGCGTCGCTCCTACGCATAAACATGTGCCTCCTACGCACACTACTTGTTTACAACACTATACTATTAGCTAGCATCTACCTAGGTAGTTTGCTAGCTTTATCTACGCTACACTACTCAGACACACTAGAACCTGGTGCGCGGGCCCCTAAGTGCTAGAAGACAGAGGTTGAATAGAAGGCGCTAAAGACAGAAGCAACGGCTTGTTCCTAAGCTCTGCAGCTAACCTGTCCCAAGTCTAACAGCGTGCTAGAGGGGGAAAAGCGTTGTAAAAAGAAGGGGCTCCTGCTAGCCCTGCTAAAAAGGGAGACCTTGCTAGGTAGATTTAAATTTGACTTAGACACACTACACTGTACATCCTGTTTTAACACCTGCCTATAGAGGATCTTAGATCTAAAGCAGAAAATCAGGGCACTTAGGGACTGGCTATCCCTAGAAACTGCTACGGAGTTTACTTCGTGGTAGCGCTTAGTGTCTGGCTACGTGGCCACAGTCCTCTGCATACAGCCCATGAATGAACCAACCAACCAACCATACAACAGGCGAGAAATTCTTGAGCCAATGCAAACACAAAAGCATTTAAAACCGTTAATTCACGCCTACCTCGCAAATCCTTCCTCAAGGCTTCTCTAGGCGAACCGCGACCCGCGGTTCGCGCCTTCCTGTACAGGAAGGCAGGACATGTAGCCAAAGTAGGAACGGCACGTGGCCACGGAGACTTGGAGACTTCTAAAAAGCATACGACAGCGCCGAAAGCTTAGCCCCTGGGCTTTTTAGGTCTCTAATAAACCGCAAACGGCATTTCCAAGGACAGAACCTGGTAGCCAGACGGAAATAGGTTGCGTTGGTGTTCCATCCCTGATCGCAGCGGCAGATAGCCCTTGCCAATGCATCGAGGCAGCGCAATAGTAATTTCCATTGCGGTAAAGCAACTGAGGAATACACAAATCGCCTTCGTGCTATATAAGATGCAACGGACGTGGGAATTTAGGACTGCACGTGCAGGACCAGGGCGTATAGATAAATCACTGGGTCCCGGTATCTGGTAACGCGGAACCCATTTCCATTCCCAAGAAGCAAATAAATACAAAAATATGTACATAGAATCATATCATACAAAAAGTAGGCCTCGGTTCCCCCTTCACCATGCCAGAGCCGAGCAAATCCCACAATTCCTGGTATGCGTCGGCCTGGCTTCCGTCTCCCTTATTTTTAACATCCCGTTATTAGTGAATGGTATTATTGGGCGAAGCTTTGCATCTCAAGTTCACTCTTCCTGGCCGTAACCTTCGTGGCTGCCCTTCGTCTTGAGGTGGGAGAAGGGAAGCATCCAGCTGTCCCACTGGGCGCCATCGCCGTCGGGGTTGGGGATGTTGGTCAGGTTCCAGTTCTGCTCGATGGTGGTGAGCTGGGTGAAGTCTGTCACTCGGGTCAGTATTTTCATTTTCGGGTGAGAGAATAACCCTTCTTCGGGTGGGGAAAACTGACGGTTGTAGAACTGCTGGTCAACACAGCCCTTGCAGGAGACGACATCGTCGCCGAGCAGGACGGTGTAAACGTCGTTGGGGGTGCCGTAGGAGGGGGTGTCGTAGACATCTAAAACTTATCAGTGTTCTGGTATCACTTTGACTGCCGGAGGAATCTTACCGTTCTCGTCGAAGGTGATGAGGATCAGGGTGTTCTTCATGAACTCCTTGTTGGAGCGCATGGTGTCGACGAGCTGACGGAGCACCTTGACGGTGTAGGCGACGTCGGTGTCGTGGGCGTCGTTCTTCAGGTTGGGGGTGTAGAACATGTACTGGGGGGCATTGCGGCCCTTGGCAACGTCCTGGGCGAAGTGGTCCTCGGCCTTGACGATGTTCTGGCAACGAGTGATGTTGTTGCGGATGTTGTCGAAGGAGATGAAGGGGTTGTGCTTGCTGCATTGGGAGTCAGTGATGGTCGCAAAACGCATACAACAGTTAAAGACGCACCGGACGTAGAGGGTTTGGTGGTCCTTGTTGATGGGGTTGCAAGCGCCGCCAGTGAGGGGAGAGTAGCCCTCCATGTAGGCCTTCCACGTGATGCCTACGGCATGGGTCAATATTGTGAGTCGTGCATAGAGTTGGAGAGGTCTTACCGGCGGGATCGAACAAGTCGACCAAGCTGTTCTGGGAGGTGGTGTGGTCGGCATCATCGAAGACGCCACCAGCAATGGTGCTAGAGATCATGGAGATGTAGTTGGGCTGCGAGGGGTGGGTAGTGCCTATGACGGTCAGCCATGGGAATCTTTCTTAGGGAAGGGCTTTTGGTTGAAAGCACACGCACCCTGGTAGCCGTTGAGGAGGACACCCTCCTTGGTCAGCTGGTGGTAGTAGGAGTTGCCGAGAGCGGTGGCCTTGTTGGTGTTCTCCATCACCACTATGACGAAGCCTAAGGGACTAATTCAGCAAGCAGTACACGGACAATGAAGTTATCCAAGCTTACGGTCAAACCACTTTCCAGGAACAGGCGAGGGCCCCTTAGGGTGTTGCGGCGCCGGCATGGCCGAAGCCATGGCCAAGCCAGAGAGCATAGCACCAGTTGAGAACTTCATGGTGATGAGGCACAGTGGGAAGGGGTTCCTGAGAGGAAAGAAGGAGACGGGGAAGGACGGAGGTGGCCGATAGGAAGTCTTTATATGGACCGCAAGAAGCAGCGTCCCCACAGAGCTACAGACGGGGACTTTTCTGGAAATTACAAGCGAAGTGTAATCCCTAACGGTCGTGCTCCCAATTGCTCGATCAAGTGGTTCAGAATACGGCGCCACCACGTGCGTGAAATTGACCGTCCTGTAGACCGGGTTCGAGGGGGTGGGGGTGCGGAAACTAAATAATGCGTACGTATGCAGACCACAAGCATGGAAGTCCAACAACCACGCCCGCGGGTGAAGTCCTGGTCGTTTTCCGTCCAAGATTTCTGCTCCAGATGTCTGCAGCCTTGTTGACGGCGTGACAGGCTATACAGACTGGGTCACTTTTTTCCAGACACCTGCTCTCTATCCTACAGCCTATGCAGTGCCTGCAAGCTGTTCTGTTATCAAAAACATATTTCGTACCGCATAATAATGGTGGCGAGGAGAAGCTTGACAGGTCTGGCAAGACGAGCTTACCGAAGCTTGATCAAAGCTTGACCAAAGCTTGGTTCGAGGTCGGATAATTTTGGAGCCCGGAAATGTCGAGGGAAACAAGTATCTGCTGCCGATAACATGTGCTCGACTCACTGGCTGAGAAGGCTTCGGAGTTTGCTAGGGGTGCAAAACCAATTTCAAGCTTCTGCCAGGAACCGCGGTCCCGGCTTCGCACGCTTCGCACTTCTTAATCCACGGGAACCTGGATTTGGCTTCCCTCCCGTGTCGTGCTGACATCATGTCGCTGTTCTGCATATCTCAGAGTGTAGCTCCTGCTTGTTACGGGCAAGTGGTTACCGTGTCGGGATAAACTCCTGCCTATATGGAGATGCGCCACCTTGTCGTATATGCAGAAATAGGGGCGACATCTAGGGTACTCTGCAGGTGCAAAATGCCGCGCTAAAACGGGGACTGCGACGCTAACTGGATAGAACGAAAAACCATCATTCTTTCATGCTACCACCTCGTACCTATCTACCCGCGGATATATGCACCCGGAGCGTCAATTCCATCCTCAACATCATCGACTCAATCGGCGCTACAAGTCCTTCTTAGTAATCCAGTTCCTGCCCCACCGTCAGCATCCCCCAGTCTCTCGTACCACGTGCGTACGAACGTGGTCCATCTCCGTCCTTCTCCAAGTTCTCCTCGATATGCACAGTCGTTCCTGATCCAATTGCAGACTGTTTTCAATTGAATTGAGATCGGCCGAGTACCCCAGGGTACGCTGGCCAGCAGGAAGGGCCCTGGGCAGGTTCCATTTCCATCCGTCCCATCGCTCCGTTACCCCCTGAAGCGTGTTTTCAGGGCGGTTGGTGAGATGCCGTCGTTCTCGGGAAACCGCTAGAATGAGTTCCAAGAACTTCCAAGACCTCTGGCAGTTGGAAAGCTCTGCAGGTCCCCGCTGCAGGTGCACGTTGTGCCCAGTTCCCCCACTTAGCAGGATGGGTGGTGTTATTCAATTCCCCGCCACGTGCTTCCCCAAAGCCTATGTCCATGTATTGCCCACGCATGTGGACGAGGTTCCTACCCTCATTTGTCCGGCTGCTTCTATACATCTCGCCGTCGTCATGCAGAACATGACAACACTGGGATGAGAGAGCTGGGGCAATCCGGCACTGCGTCTGGGCGGCAGTCCATGAGGCAGGTATATTAGGCCTCATCTGCTCCCCCTCCTTGAACTCTTGCTCTCCCATCCTCACACTCGTTTTCTCCCGAGTCTCAAGTTCATCATGAAGGCTAACACTCTCGTTCCTATCCTTGGTCTCTCCGGCAGCGCTCTGGGCGCTGCCGTCGCCGGCGGTCCCTCCAAGCCCTTCGGCTACGCTTCCGGGTCCAAGGAGTCCATTGCCAACCTGAAGAACAAGATCAACAACGTTGTGTGGATCCTGCTGGAGAACCGCAGCTTCGACAACATCCTGGGTGGCGTCAAGAAGCATGGTCTTGACAACCCTGCCAACAACGGCGACTACTGGAACCCCGAGAAGGTCAACGACCCCAACAGCAAGAAGTGGTACACCAACCCCAAGAACTTCGACTCCATCCAGCACGATGCCGACCACTCCATCATTGGCAACAACTTCCAGTTCTACGGCACTGAGACCCCCAACAACGAGGCCATCGCCAACGGCTCCCTGACCGCTAACAACATCGGCTTCCTTCAGCGCCACATCGATGCTCACCCTGGCATCTCTCCCGACACCGCTGACCGTGAGGTCATGGGTTACTACACGGAAAAGGAGATCCCCACTCTCATGGACCTGGTTGAGGAGTACACGACCTTCAACTACTGGCACTCGTGTGTCCCTGGTGTAAGCGGATTCCGCCGTGTTTACAACGTTCCCCGCTAACAACTCTTGACAGCCTACCAACCCCAACCGTCTCTGCACGGTTGCCGGTACTGCCGATGGCCACGGCAGGAACGACAACGATTTTGATGTCTCTGCCATCGACATCCCCAACATCTTCCAGACTGCCACCGACAAGGGCATCTCGTGGAAGAACTACGACGGTACCAACGGCGCCTTCCTGCCGGACGCCCTTTTCTTCAAGTCGATCGCCAAGAACGGCAAGCAGAACGTCCAGCCCGTCGAGAACTTCTTCCAGGACGCGTACCTGGGCCTCCTTCCCCAGCTGTCCTACATCAACCCCTCCTGCTGCGGTCTCGACACCAACTCCATGCACCCCAACGGCAACGTCTCCTTCGGCCAGGTCTTCATCAAGCAGATCTACGACGCCCTCCGCGCCTCGCCCCAGTGGGAGAAGACCCTCCTCGTCGTGACCTTCGACGAGGCCGGCGGTTTCTATGACCACGTCCCCAACCCCCTGGCCGTCCGCCCGGACAACAAGACGTACACCTCGAAAGCTCACGACGGCACCCCTTACACCTTCAGCTTCGACCGTCTCGGCAGCCGCATGCCCACCTGGTTGGTCTCCCCCTACGCCCCCGAAGGCCACATCGAGAACTACGGTGTCGACCCCGTCACCGGTAAGCCCACCGCTTACTCGGCCACCTCCGTCCTCAAGACCCTCAGCTACCTGTGGGACATCAAGGACTTCTCCCCCCGTGTCTCCCACTCGCCTGCTTTCGACCACCTGATCGGCCCCAAGCCTCGTCGTGACGCCCCGCAGACCCTGGCTAACCCCCACGTCTTTAACTAGATGGTGGGAGTAGCCTAAGTGGTTGGATGTAGAGGGTCGACATGAATCATTGCCTCGACCCCGGAGACCCTGGCTAACCCCCACGTCTTTAACTAGATGATGGAGTTATCCGAGTGGTTGGATATGTATATAGGCTTGGAACATCCATTGCCTAGACCCCCTGCACTTTTATATAAGAAGACAGATACTCAAGTAATGCTTAAAATGAATGCATAGTGAACCATAGTTGGAGTCTGCCGTTGTGCAACGTGTGTACAAACCTTTTACTATAGTCCCGTTATGTTGTATGTTAATGGTCTTGTTGGTCAGTAATTCCTCGATATGATGACTTCCCAAGACTAGCTGGGTTCTGCAAAAGCACAGGGCGGTTTGGTAAGTGAATACCCACAGAGCAGAGCTTGCGGCCCCTTCGAGATCATCTGTATCCACTGTCACAGTACCGTTAGCAATGGCAGCAATATTGTTAACATACAGCCCCACGAGATATGTATTATTCAATGCAAGAACAGATTTCGCTCCTCTGGTAACCATCTTAGAGGAAGAGGGTTTATCTGGCCTGGTCCAGGTAAGACTAATTCGCGCACGAACATTCAGACAACCTCAAACTCCCCATTTATCTTCACCACCCTCGGAAAATGGGATTCTCCATGTCCCCATTCCCGCCCGTAAGTCTGAGCCCTATCGAATCTCTGCTCTACTTGCTGCACCTTCATTATTCCTATGCCGCTTTCCGGTCCGAGATCAGGCTTTCCCTTGTCAGACTCCGAATCCGAGCCCAAGGTAGCGTCCCTGCGGGTTCTAAGTCTTGAGAACAGACGTGATGCCATCGACGCGGAGAGCGCGGCGGTTTTAACAACAAGCGGTTTGTAGAAGGGCAGACAAGCGCAGATGATGGCAGAGGAGATATGGACTGAGGACCACACCATATCTTTGGTGATGTCGACTGCACCCAGGTTAACAGACTTCGGGTTACGAACGATGAATTCTACACTTACCGTAGTTGCTGGTCGCTGAGTATATATATTTGAGGCGCAGAATATTGGTCGCAACGCAACTGTCATATCAATGTTAGTTTCAGATAGATTCGCGGAGCAAGGACTGCGGCACACTTACAAAATACCCACAGAGAAAATTCCAATCACGCCAGCTTTCATGCGTAAAGACAGGTTCAGCTTCCCCAGCGTTGGCAGCGGCTGAATGAGGATAATAGCATCCATGATGATCTCGACTGTGACCATGATCAAGAAGAAGAGCGAAAAGTTATGGCAAACACCTCCCGGCCTCGGCTTCCAGTAATGTGATATAGGATCGCACATGAAGATGGACCCAAAGATTCCCGCAATGGCCCAGATGATACTGAACACAAACATTCCCGAGGAAAACCTATCTAGCCTTGGGTGCGCTGTGAATATCGTTCGGTAGAATGACAGAATGGACAGTCGGACGAAAGTGAGTGTGGCTGCATCGATGGGAGCGCATAAGTACATTGCCTATGGTTTCTGTCAGCTCTCCCCTGCCCTTCTCCAGTTACGGTCCACTGGTTACATACAAAGTAGTAGTTGGAAAGGGTACGTTGCGGATTCTCCGGCGCGGTATTTGAGAGGCCTCATCACTGTTAGCCAGTCAAATAAGTGGTGTTCTTTGAAGGCGCTTACCCCACAGCGCAGCGCCCGCCCCTGCGGTAGAAGATGCTAATGCTAGAAGCGTAAATGCATCGTCGAATCCAAATTTCACGCGATGACCTCGTATCGTTTTGCTATACAATCGAATACCCACAGCCACGTAGGTCAGAACCAGTCGTACAACCAACGCCTCGGATATCGCTGGCTTGGCGGAATGCCATTGATTATCGTAAGGGTCGATTGTAGACATCTTTCTTGTGTTGCGTCGGACTACGTTGATTATTATGACTTGTTAGCTCAGAATGGGCTGGAGAGATGTTATAAGGATTCATCCTCGATATCGTATAAGACACGAGGAAGCGTAAGACGGCCTTGGGTGGCATCGTATGAATGAAGCAGTGGCGTCTATGCATGTGGATCCTTCAACACGTGTATGGGAGTGGCACAGGACGCTCGCGGCTATGATCACTGGAGCGACACGTATTCTCGTTGGTTGGGTGGTCGGTGTCCGTTGTGCAGGAGGATGCGCCTCGTATCTGGGGTCGTAAGGCTGACGGGCAGATGAAGTGTCACCATTGGATCGCAAAAACCCAGCACGATTGGTCAAAGAATTCCGAAGAGCTTCTTTAAGTTGGACAAACAACAATGAAGTTCTCAGCCGCAGAAGCATACTTTCTTTCTCGAGGCGGGGTGAAAATCCATAAGCCCAGATGTGTGCGAATCTAAAATCCCAGCCATGCTTACTCTTGGGAAGGATGGGTGTGCCAACTAAGCATAATATTATTCCAATAGCCGCTGGGTCGTCTGACCAACCCTGTTAATTTTGACTGTATAGCCAGAGCCACGCGAGCCTAATTTGCGCCAGCCGGTCGGGAGTGCTGTAAGGCTGAGCCGATCCATGTGAATCTCGAAAGTATGGTTGATGCTCACGGCTTTACCAGAATTATTGTATATATCTCCTGGAAAAAGATACAAAAAGAATATGGTCCCTTCCGGAATACGTATATGGAGCCACTGTCCAAATGGCAGTATTTAGGTGTGCGGTTAGTTGTCACATGACATAGTCTTGTGTAACGACGTACGCACAAAGGGATGGATATTCCTTTCCTTCGCACAGACTTAGAAGAAGAAGCAATCAACAC
>JAFHBW010000427.1:0-20532 GCA_019022765.1 Westerdykella sp. P71 | reverse complement strand
GGAGGGGGAAGAGGAGAGGAGGGCGTCCAGGAGGGGCGTCCAGGAGGGGTTGAGCGAGGCGAGGTCGGACTGGAAGGTCGCGCGGGGGTAGAGGGTGTGGCAGGTTAGACAGGTTAGGGTGCTGAGGGTGCCGTGGAGGTGGATGGGTTGGAGGGAGCGGGGGTGGAGAGAGTCTACGTCTGGGGGTGGTGTTTAGTAGGTGTTGGAGGGGTTCTGGATGGGTAGAGGTAGGGATGAAAGCACATGTAGGTTGAGGAGCAGAGAAACGATAGGATTGACAACGATAGAAGACAGTGATATTGGATATGGTAATAAAAAGTCCAACACATACTCTGCGTAACCACACCTCCCAACACCCCCATCTCCCCCAACCGCCCCACCGCCTCGTGGCCCCGATTCGCCCTCGCCCGCTCCATGACCGGCCACCCCAGGAAGCTCCTCGCCCAGTACCGCTTGCGCATCTCGTGGCTCGCGCAGAACTCGTGGTAGTAGATCGGTCGGTAGCTTTGGTTCAGCGTGTACGTGCCGCGGGTCCCGCGGTAGTCAGACAGGCCCGAGGAGACGCTCAGCCCGGCGCCGGTGAGGATGAGGGTGCGGGATTTGCGGGAGAGGAGGTCGGGTGGGAGGGTGGATTGGGCATTGGAGGAAGAGGGGAGCGGGGAGAAGGGGGTGTAGTTTGGGGAGGAGGGCCAGGAGGCGGAGAGGAATTCCGCGAGCGCGGTGATGGCGCCGGGGAGAGTCGAGGCCGTAGACGGGATGATGCGGCCTGGGGGAAGGGGAGAGGTGTAGGGGATGCGGAGGAGGGGGCGGGTGGTGGTGGTCATATTTGGTGTTGTCGTGAGGGAGATGGGATGGAAGAGAGTCGGAGCATCGTGTATGCTTCTTTCGATCTCTCCTCAATTCTTGCTCTTCGGAGTACGGAGAGTATGGGGGCTCCTACGAGCAGCTCATGGTCGTGCGATTGGGGTCCAAGGGCGCTGGTGGTGAGGCGGAGTGCAGAAAGTGTGCTGTGTACGTTCAACAGTCAACATCTCCAATCGTTAGGTCATCGATGCTCTTTGCGGTTTAGCACAGTTGCTATGCAGGAACGGTCTAGCGCGAACGCGGGGCTGCGTATAGTCCAGCTCTATTATTAGACCCGCATGCACGCCTGCAACTGCACCCATCCTCGTCAATCGAAATGTCTTCTGGGGAGTGAGATTGGCGTTGTTGGAGACTACATGCTGCATTCTTCGGGACATGGGAAAGCTGGAGGCTGAGCATGTTGTTGGGGTTGCACCACAGCATACTGTGTAGGCCCACCTAGGGTCACCAATGGATGGAGTGCTGCGGTCAAAGATCCGATCTGAGACAAAGAGTGGGAGAAGGTCTCGGTAGTTTGCGAGCGGAAATTCCTGTTCACGGCTTGTAGAAGGCTGAGTTTTGTGATTGTTGTGTTGTTGGTGGCTGTTTCAGTGGTGGTCTTCACTCGGAGACCGTCTGTCGCGAACGTCAATTCAGCTACAGGGGATGCGGACATCATCAAGATCAATTGTAAATTGGAATATATGAACAAAACAATGGATAAATTCAGCAGTTTGTACAGGAAAAAGCGTAGTAACTTTGTAAAAGAGATCTGTTAACCCTCCAGTTCCCGTCGAAAAATGCAGCCGTCCTGCGAAGGAGTGTCTTCGACGCCTTCCCATGTTGGATGTAGAAAGAAAACCCCCCCATAGACCCAACCCCTTCCTGCCGTTCATATCGTAAGAAGCGAATGTCCACTCTATATACCCGCATTACAAGACTCACTCCAACGCCGCTCGCTATGCTCCTGCTCTCTGAAATGTGGAATGGGATGGGAAACGCCGAAAGGACTGAACCTAGCCCAGCTCGAGGATGGTATAGTTGCAGCGGGTCAGCTATGATGTACTGATGATACAATCTGCCACTGCCGCGGACTTTGTAAAGGGAACAAGGAGAAGAGGCCGTTACGCTTCGAGAAGGATGAGGAAATACAAAACGCGAAAGCGAGCCGAAGCCCAGAAAGAAACGAAGAAGAAGAACAATGAAGAGCACCAAAAGAAATGCGCTCAATGATGTGGAAGCGGATGCGTTGGCCCCGGGAACTGGAGCATGTTCTGGATGCTGGGCATCCTCTGATGATGGTGGGGATGGGCAGTGTACGTTTGTTGGTACGTGAAGGCCGGCCCGGAGACGTCCGAAAGCGTCGAAGAGGGCATACGCTCCTCGTGTTCTTCGTCCAGGTCAGAACAATGCCCAATTCCACTGTCACCATGGTCATCGTCATAAGTACCCTGTTTCTTTTGTGCGGAACGGGCCGCCTGATTGAGGTTTTTGAATCCTTTCTCCATGCACTGTGCAGCGGGTTAGCTCTGCGGGTTCTGCGTAGAAGTATCGAACTGTACAAACCTTGGTCTCGACAATCTGCCACTTCTCGCCCACTCTGGCGGCGAGGATACTCCACATTTCTCGCCGGACTTCCATGTACGCCTGAGCCAGAACATCAAGCTTGACGCCATCCCACTGCTCTGCATTCTGTCGCTCCATCAATCGCTCGTGCCTCTTGCGGCAGGCATTGGGCGTTTTGCTAGGGAAGTGTCTGGGCGCAATCTGGTTCCAGTTCAAGCCAGAGGCTCGTGCCTTGATCAGGGTGTCGTCATCTTGCGAAGTCCAGGTCGAACTTCTCGCACCATTGCCCGCTGCGGAAGCCGTCGAGATGGAGAGCCGGTGGGCATGCTGACCAGTCTTGTCGACCTTCGGCATGTTGATCATGAGGAAGGCGAATAGGTTATACGGTAACGATAGTCAATATGGGTAATCAGAGAGTTTGGTTTTGATGAGAGATGGTATAGAGATAGTTGATATTGTGTCCAAATTCAGGTATTATGATTAAGACGGAGACGGAGAAGAACGAGAGTGTCGATTACTATGACTGGTAGGAAAGAAAAGGGAGAAGATAGATCGACAGCGAAACGAAGGAATATGGGGTTATGTTCAAAGGGCCATTCTAAAAACCGCAGATGAGGCCGCCGCCCTTCTCCTTTATAGCAGCACGAACCGCAGCCAGGTACAAACCTCAGGCCAGCCAAACGGTGGCTCCAATTATGGCCGGCGGAGAATTTCCCATGAAACCATGTCCTGTTTCTGCAGACGCTCGCGCCTCACTCAAAGTAGAAGCGTGGTGAAGTAGGCGAACGGGAGGCTGACTATGCGGTCACCCACACTGGGCGCTTCTTCGAAAAGACACGGCGGCGCACCATCAGGCCGGCGTGAGTGGTCGACGAAGCGGGTGCCGTTCTCCCCGGCAACGAGGGGTACCGGTTGGGACTGAAGCGCCTGTTTGAGAACACTCCCTTGGCCTCTCGATGCGGCTGTATGTTTAAGAATAGGCCTGTCCTGCAGAAAGCGGTGGTGGTGGTGGGACGACTGCGGGCGGCTAACCGCGCGATTGAGTTGTTCTGGTAGGCCGACAAATTAAGACCCCCCAGGCCGGGGTAATCAACGCCGCAAACGCTGTGGTACAGTGTAGTCATCACCTTGGCAGGGCTGAGCAACTACTGCCCTCTGGGCCTGCAGAAGTGTGCAGCAGAGGGGCAGCGCAAGTGGTGAATGTGGAGGGGGGTTCATGTCAGCAATAGCTGCACACAGTCATCCTGCAAAGCGGGACGGAGTCGTGGAGAAGAGGCCACGCGGCGAACGGGTCCTTGGGAACGTGGAAAATCAGTTGAGATGAATGCTACTAACCACCAAGGGTCCGGCCTTTGGCTGCTAAGCGCACAGAGGTCGATGTAAGAACGATGTTCATCCCAAGGTGGTCGCTGGTTGGGGTGAATGTTTCGAAACAGTGTGGCATGTGCAGGGCAGCCGCCATCAACTCCCAAGGGTTCTCCCACAAGCGCCCACGCCCCCCTCTCCTCATCACCCTCCTCAACTGTGCCGTAAAAGGACGTCGAGGTCCATGCTGTTACTGCCACTGCCTCAGCAGAGCACCGGAACGTCACAGTGTCTGAATCGACAGAGCCAAGACCCTTTTTGCAAGAATAACCTTAATGCTTTGTCTGTTGCCCCAATAAACTGGTTGTGCAATTAGACAATGTATTATCGCGTGCAGGTATTGCACGCACCTACGCTATTCTAAGCCCCGGTAACTCCCTTTGTATTACTGTGTCCACGTTCCCAGTCGTGCAGGTGTAGATCGATCGCATAAGACCCTCGTGTCCCCCGCCTCACAGCCATTCGTTTCTCACCATGCAGCCAGCCAGCCTGCATAGCCCCATTCGCAGCCTCGATGTCGGCACCCGAGTTCACCATCGATAGACCCAGCGACCAGAATCGTGTGATGACAAACATCTCACAACTTGAACCCTCCCGTCCTGGTCGCGAAAAACCCTTCCGGATCGTAACGGTCACGCACGCTCCGGGCAAAGTCCGCAGTCCTCAGGCGCCCGAAATAGTCTTGCTTGTAATAGCCGTCGTTCGCAAAGAGAGGCAGGTATGCTCGCGGCAGCTTGCCGCTGTCCTGGAACTTGCTGATGAGAGCGTTCGTGCCTTTGTAGATCTGTTGCAAGGCCGCGTCGATCTTCTCGTCGTCAAGAGTGGACAAATAAGAGTAGTTGAACTCGATGATGAGACGATCCACGTCGTCGTCCAAATCGATAAGATCTCCGCCCATTTGTCTCGCCTTCCGCGCCAGCATTTTCGGGACTGGTTGGAGTGCCATGACGCCGAGTAATCCAGGAACAGCCAGAACGCTTTCGGTTGCATTCCGCCAGTTGTCGTAATAGGCTCCGAGAACTTCTGCCCCGTGCTCTGCCGCAGGCAACGGCGTGGTCTCCGTCGTGATTGTGTACACGGACCCCTTGAGGTTACCAAAATTGTTGTAGGTAAGGAGTTCGTCGTAGTCGCGCGTCTTGCAGTTGTTGAGGGTGGGACCGATGTTGGTAAACACATCAAATGTACCCGGAGGGGGTGTAGGCCCATCGTAGAACAGGCTTCACACTTTTAGTGCCAGATCAGAATTGTCCGGAAGTGCAACTTACAACATAATCCACTGGTCGATGACCCCGACCGCGGAAAGTTGAGTGGTCATGATGATCGCAGCCTTCTCATCCGGGTAGTGTTCTGTGAACTCACGTATAGCTACGAGAAGCTCCGGCGTCTGCTTGGCAGTGAACATGAGGTTTCCGCCCCAAATCTACATGAAGTCAACTTCGCTGTGCCGGGAAAGTAGAGGATACAGCATACCCGGCCTTGAGGATGTGCAAGCATGGTGTAAGCGGTTACGATGCCGTAGTTGTTGCCGCCTCCCTTCAAAGCCTTGAAGAGGTCAGGGTGCGAGTCCTTCGACGCCGTGACAATGCTAGCATTCGCCAGCACAACTTCGAACTCGACAACGTTATTGGCAGCCCAGCCATATTCGGTGGACAGAAAGCTCAGTCCACCGCCGAGCATGTAGCCACCCACTCCCACTTCGCCAATCCTACCACCAACGGCTGTGACCCCAACCTTCTGTAGTACCGCTTGGACGTCTTGCCAGTCGTTTCCCGGCCCGATGCGGACAGTCATCGAGTTGGGGTCAAAGGTGACTTCATTCAAGTACTTGGTAGAGATGAGGGGGCCTCCAGCTATACTGGCGAATCCTCTATTAGGGTTGTGACCGCCAGACTTGATCACGAAAGGGTCCTCATTCTCGTTCAGAACCTGGACGATCGCTGCAACCTCCTTGGCGGTGGATGGGTACAGAATGCATGAGGGCTTCATATCGCCGCATCCTGTCGACCAGTAATTTGTCTGTTCTGTGGTGTATTCGAGGGCCGGTGAGCGTCTGATCAGAACATCACTCCGGTCTCCAACCGTTCCACAGGTATCGGCAGCAATGTTATGGATCAAGGAAGAAAAGAGGAAGGAAAATGAAAGGAGGGGAAGTTTGAAAGCCATGGCAGAACGGGGGAAAAACGGCAGTGCCAATACACTGCGCTTTTAGGGTGTGAACAGAACTCAATGGACTGTGAGGAGTTACAACTCTTTATAAAATTCCGGCTGTCTCTCGCGCGACCGGAGTGCTGTTGCCAGCGTTCCCCACAACTTGAAGAACATATGCGAGAGTCCATCACTAAGATCCGAGGGTATATACTGTACAGACGCCTCCCGTGCGAACTCTGACATGTTCGACGAATATCAGCACACGAAGGATGATGATCAACAGATCGTCATGCCGAAGTCGACTAGCCCGCATACAGTAGGATGCTGCTGCTCGTAAGGAGAAAGGCTGCCTGCATTGGTTATTCCATTGATCCAGGACTGAGGTTAGCTATGGTCACACAGCCGGTTGTCTGTGCCGGGTGAAGCTTCCGTGGCGTTCACATTCGTCTTTCCATCTAGGAAGACAGGTATACATAGGTAGCATAGGAATTGCGAGCATAATAGCCTCCGTCAGCTATGGCCAGCACAAATAGGACGTGGAATGGGGATCCCAATGCATTCGCATAATCAAACCATTGGTGGCGTAGTGGGTTTATTAGGGTGCTCGAGGTCGCGTGAAGGATGAGCAAAGGATTGTCAGGGGGCAGCTGTCTTATCCGTACTAGTGCGTCAGCCCCGATGAAGGATCCGAAGTCTTCCCGTGTGCTTCTTCCAACCTCAACTTGAGGTCCAACTGTGAACACCACCACTACTTCTGTCCAAGGCCTTTCTGGTGTGTACAGTGTAAAGAACTGGCAATTGCCGAAAAGATTCCAAATGATACAGCTCGCCGAAGCAAGCCAGAAAGCAGCCCATTGATGGAATAACTAGCACACACTGATCGGAGGTATCCCCCAAAGTATCCCTTTCACTAGATCGCCGCGTGTGGATATGCATCCACTAGCAAAGTAGTCGCGTGGGAATCCTGGAAAGATCAAGAGTGTGACCTTGGCTTTAATATGCGCACATCCGAGCATAGCGACAAGCGGAGGCCTGCTACTGGTTTCCGATCAGCTGTTCGGTAACATGTGGACGTGGACGTGGACGTGGACGTGTTGTATATACTTTCGAACGAGAGTATGGAAAGCCCTAGAGAACGTTGAGAAGATTCGTATAGATGCAGATCTCTGAAGCTCAGTGTTCTTTTCCATGCTTTGAAAGAGGGGAAGTCGCAGTAAGCCCCAGTCCCCGGCGACCTACTTTAACCGGCAGCTGCCAATGGTCCAAGGTCCCTCAGCTGCTCTTTCGGGTGTGACAGAGTGCCATGCGCTCAAAAAGTCCCCCTGGCATAGGTACATCATCATGCCGAAGTTTATACGAGTTCAGGTAGCGAGCCCGGGGATATGCACCAGAACGTGCGCTTCCCGCTTTAATGGCTTGCGCGGTCTAGGGACAGTTACTTGCATAGGTATTCGTTTATGAACTCGATTGCGCCGACATGTAGACTCCAGCGAGATTCGTCGCGCTCTCCGTCCAGTCACTCACTCGTTATCATTATGTTCGACTCCTTCGCAGCGCTCCCGCTCGCTGCCTTGACCTTCTCCTCCTGCGTACTCGGTGTTGCCATCGAGAAGCGCATAGAAGTACCTGCAGGATATGTTGCTCCTCCATACTATCCTGCTCCGCATGGCGGCTGGGTGTCGGATTGGGCAGAGGCTTACCGAAAGGCGTCGCTGATCGTCTCCAATTTGACACTAGCTGAGAAGACGAACGTAACAGCTGGCACTGGAATCTTCATGGGAAGATGTGTCGGAAATACGGGGAGCGCGCTTCGCGCCGGGATTCCTCAATTGTACGTGTAATGTTGTACTATGGACCCGGGAAAGGGTCTGACGATGTCCTAGGTGCCTTCAAGACGGTCCTCTGGGCGTCCGGAACTCAGATCATAATACCGCATTCCCAGCGGGGATTACCGTGGGAGCAACATGGGACAAAGACCTTATGTACGAGCGAGGAGTTGCGATAGGCGAAGAATTCAGAGGAAAAGGCGTCAATGTCCACCTTGGGCCCAGTGTAGGACCATTGGGACGAAGACCACGAGGTGGCCGGAATTGGGAAGGTGTGTGTCCTGTTTCGAAACGCTATGTTTGACTGACCTGTTTAGGATTCGGGTCTGATCCTGTGTTACAGGCGTACGGTGGAGCATTGTCTATCGAAGGCATACAGAGCGTCGGTGTCATTGCGACTGTCAAGCACTTGATTGCCAATGAGCAGGAAATGTACCGAATGTACAACGTCATAAAACCTGGTATTAGCTCAAATCTTGACGACCGCACGTTGCATGAGTTGTATCTGTGGCCTTTTGCCGAAGGTGTCAGGTCTGGTGTCGGCGCTGTCATGGCTGCCTACAACGCGGTATGAGCAGAAGGGTCGCATAAGATACCAACGGCAGACTGACATATATCAGGTCAACGGATCAGCTTGCTCGCAGAACAGTCACCTTATCAATGGCATTCTCAAGGATGAACTCGGTTTCCAGGGCTTTGTCATGTCAGATTGGCTGGCACAAATCTCTGGAGTAGCCTCAGCATTGGCTGGCCTCGACATGAGCATGCCGGGCGACGTGCATACCATCCCTCTCCTTGGGAACTCGTACTGGATGTACGAATATTCCCGATCGGTATTGAATGGGTCCATTCCTGTTGATCGCTTGAACGATGCCGTTACACGAATTCTCGCTACATGGTTCAAAATGGGGCAGGTGAGTGTTAACCCCAGACACTACTCCTACGAGATGAACTGTCTTCAACTTCAAAATTCTGCTGTGCTTGGACTAACCTTGGTAGGATTCACCTAATTATCCTAAGCCAAATTTTGACTCAAACACCCAGGATGCCGAGGGCCCTCTTTACCCTGGTGCTCTCTTCTCGCCACGAGGAGTCGTTAACCAGTTCGTCGACGTCCAGGGGAACCATGCCGAAATCGCGAGAGCCGTAGCCCGCGACGCTATCACTCTCCTTAAGAATGTCAATGGAAGTCTCCCTCTGTCCCGGAACGCCACTCTTAAGGTCTTTGGTACCGACGCTGAGAAAAACCCGGACGGCATCAATTCCTGCGCCGATCAGGGCTGCGACAAAGGCACCCTTGGAATGGGCTGGGGCAGCGGTTCAGCACGCTATCCTTATATGGACTCTCCTATTGATGGCCTCAAGGCCCGTGGCGCCAACTACAAGTTCTTCAACACTGATTCTTTCCCGTCGAACTCCAACCCCGCCCCTGGAGACACAGCATTGGTCTTTATCAGCGCAGATTCTGGCGAGAACTACATCACAGTGGAAGGCAACCCCGGCGACCGCACTGACGCAGGTCTGCGTGCGTGGCACAACGGAGACAAGCTAGTCAAAGATGTTGCAGCGAAGTACTCCAATGTGATTGTCATCGTCCATACTGTGGGCCCCATCCTTCTGGAAGAATGGCACGATCTTCCCTCTGTCAGAGCCATTGTTTTTGCCCACCTCCCAGGTCAAGAAGCAGGCGACTCCCTCATGCAAGTGCTCTTCGGCGACGTCTCCCCATCTGGACACCTCCCCTACACAATCGCCAAATCTGAAGAGGACTACCCCGACAGTCTCGACTTGGTCGGCTACGAGCTCGGCCAACCTCAGGATACTTTCACCGAAGGACTATACATCGATTACCGTCACTTCAACAAAGCGGGCAAGAAGCCCCGTTATGCTTTTGGCCATGGGCTCAGCTACACCACCTTTTCTTTCGCCAATGCAACTATCACACCCGTCACCCCTCTAACCACTCTTCCACCCACGCGCCCAGCAAAAGGCGAAACCCCTTCCTACCCAACCACCATCCCCCCTCCCTCAGAAGCCTACTGGCCCGCCAAATTCGACCGCGTCTGGCGCTATCTCTACTCCTGGCTCGACAAGGGCGACGCCGATGCCGCCGCCGCTGCTGCAAACTCGACGTCCAAGTACCCCTATCCAACCGGCTACTCCAATGTCCAGAAACCGGATCCCGCCGCTGGTGGAGCTCAAGGTGGGAATCCCGCACTCTGGGACATCGCATACCGCGTATCCGTCACGGTCAGCAACACTGGAAGCAGGCCCGGAAAGGCTGTTGCGCAGTTGTACCTACAGTTCCCTCAGGGGATTGCGTGGGACACACCTGTGATTCAGTTGAGAGACTTTGCGAAGTCGAAGACCTTGCAGCCTGGAGAGTCTCAGACACTGGAGTTGAGGTTGACGAGGAAGGATGTGAGCATTTGGGATGTTGTGAGGCAGAACTGGGTGGTTCCCGATACGCAGGGTGAGTATGCGGTCTGGATCGGGGAGGCGAGCGACCGGTTGGGCCTGAGGTGTGGGACGCAATCGGGGGCTTGCGAGAGTGGTGTTGCGCCGCCGGTTTAAGGCTGAGCTGATCACAGGCCTCCTTTTTCTTCGTGTATGTATTCAGTGACGGGAGTCCCCGTCGACACAGGACTTTGTCCATTTCCTAATTTCTAATCCGCATGCCATCTGTCTACCTTATTCTTCTCGCGGTATCTCTACTTCTGCCCCCCAGCATACCCACTCCCTCTATGCAACCAGCCCTTCCCGTTAGGCAGGTACCCCCTCTGCTCCATCGCCCTCACGTGGTCCTTATTTCCCATCCAAAATCCATTCACATCCTCCCTCCTGATAAACCTCTCCATGTCCTCTCTCGTCCTCCACCTCCCATAAATCCTCGCACCTACCTCATCATCCAGGTTCGCAAACGACATATACGTCAACACACCCGACTTCCCCCCATTCTCCCGTTCCTCCTTCTCGACGCCATTGACGAGTTCAGAGAGGGATTGAAGGAGGGCGTCCCGGGCAGAGGCGGACACGCAGGTGATGCGCACGTCTTGCATGATGCTGGCTTCAGTTTTGTCGCCGGGGAGGTCGAGGAAGCCGGCGACGTGGCGGTAGTGGTTGAGGTCGAGGCCGGTGGTGGAGGCGGCGGGGATCAGTTGGAGGAATTTGGTCATTGCGGGGGAGTTGAGGTGGGTGGTGTAGAGGTCCTGGAGGGTTTGTGTTAGTATAGCTGTTCCATTCATCTCTTTCTTTGTATTCTTATATGGGTGGAGTAGGGGAGGATGAGTCATGAGTGTGCGACAACGGGGATGCCTTACTTCACGCTTCCCGTAGACTTCGAAGGCGAACATGCTGGTTGTTTTCGAGAATTCATGGGCATAATCGAGAGGAATGCCGAAGTAGTAGGACTTAGTGGACGGTTCTTGTTCCCAGACATACTTCGCTAAGTCATCGTAGGCGGCTTGCCACTGTTCATTGTTAGTAACGAGACAGCATAATTGACCTGGAAGCTAGCTCCTTGGTGAGAAGCGCTCCGCGGAGGGTTTTCCCACATCATTGTACTTGTCCGGAACGAAATTACAATTCGCGAACAGGTAGAAGTCGTCAGCCATCTTGTGATATGAAATGGGAAACACCCAAGAGAGTGAAAGGTAACCTGAACGTGATGTAAATGTCAGGAAAATACCAGTATGTTCTTTCCAAGCTACTATATGCGATTCTTGTAATCGCACGTTCAACGGAAGTATTGATGCCTGTCATGAGCCTACAATGCCGCATTCGTACTTCACTTCGGTACGCTCCCGCTCGGAATTGGAGAACATACTCCACCATCTACTCCATTTTCCCCACTATCGGTGGTCATCACACCCATAATCTCCCCCAAATTCGATGAGAGAGAGTCTTAAGTGTTTTGGCCTTTGTTTCCGATTGGAGATTGGAGGATTTGTTTACCCGCTCGGAAGGTCGGAACGAGACTCGAGCCTCTTGCCAAGATCTCATTGTTGTCGTATTTTTCTGAAATGCTAAGCAGCGGGGTAATTCTTTCATCGTTGCACACTTTGTAGAGATATCCCACTGTGGAGATGCCTTCGGAGGCGCATTTTATTTATCACGTTCTGGCGTTTGCCATGCTATGAGTCGAATAAATGCGGCGCATCCAGTAATCGCAAAACAGGACATCCACCCCCGAAACCTCCATTGTGGGTGCTCGGCTCATTTTTGCACTGCGTGTGGTATTCACAGCGATTAAGGTTCGCTGGTCGTGTTGTTGAAGGAATTGCAAGGCGGGAAAGGTTATCCATCGAACAATGACGTTGAGGTGGGGTTTGGTTCACACCCCTCCAACATCACCCCTTAGACCTATATGGTCGAATCAGGGTCGCAGCGAAGAGGTAACACAGCGTATAAACTGTGACACAGGCAGTGTAAGAGTCTTGGAAACGACCTATAGCGCTACGCATGCTGAAGACTCGCTTTGGGCGCACTAGACCCGAATGGATTTATATCATGTTGCCAACATGGATGACCTGGTAGCTCTGGATATGCGGATGATCGATTTCCCTACATAAATCATAAATTCCTTCCCTCACGAATTTCCAATCTCGTTCCCAGTTGGCCCTCTTTCGGTTCGCAGGTATCGAAGCAGCGAGCAGAAGTTCCGTCGAATATGGCTTCGGAAACACAGGTTGCTATCGTGACGGGTGGCAATAGCGGGATGGGTCTGTCACTTGTGCGTGACCTGGTTGAACGTGGATGGAAGGTAGCAGTGGCCGATTTGAAAGAAAACAAGCAGTTTGCGGAAGAGTTGGGAGAACGAGCCAGTTTTCATCAGTGTAATGTTGCCGACTATGACAGGTGTGCCTGCGTGGTCCCGGAAGTTTGATAAAATGCTGAGATCCTTCTTAGTCAAGCGAATATGTTCCGGCAGGTTTGGGAAAAGTACGGACGAATTGATGCTCTTTGTGCCAACGCTGGTATTGTCGATAGAAGGTCGTCTCCTGAGCCCGTATTGGGAGTGTGCTAACTTCGACTAGCTCCATATACATTTTCGAACATCGAGGCTCAGACAAGTGAGAAGACATGATCTTGACTCTGCTGGCGCTGACCTGGTCAGGATTCCTCCGAAGCCCGATTTGTCCACTACCGATGTCGACTATAAAGGAGTAGTATACGGCACGCAACTAGCCATACACTTCATGGGAAAGAATGAGAAGCCAGGAGGAAAGATCATCGCCACTGCCAGTGTAGCCGCCATTGTGCCGCATGAGTCGTATCCGGAATATGACGGCGCCAAAGCCGCGGTAAGGAAGAGCAACGAACTCATTGGATTGTGTTGACCAAAACAAAGGTGGTCAACTTCGTTCGCGCAACGGCACGAGTACTAAAGAATGTGAGACAGGGGAAGCCTAGACCTCTCTAGATACTAACACAGGACAGAAAGAGAACATCTCGATCAACGCCGTGTGCCCCGGTGTAGTGCCCACAGCAATCATTCCTCAGGCCATGATTGATGCAGTGTCGCCTGAGTGTCTCACTCCTCAGTCGACCATAGTGGCTGCATATCGGCGGTTTCTAGAGGACGATACTTTATTCGGAAAAGTGGTCGAATGCTCTGCAGACAAGCAGTTCTTCTTGGAGCCGCCGAGTCTCGCAAACGGTCGGGTGTCACAAAGGGCGGTCACTGTCTGGGATCCGTTGTTTGTCATGTGCGTTGCCATCTCGTACGAGTTTTAAGCGCTGACTTGAAGCGTAGGATACACAAGGAACCCTCTGGGCTTCCCGATGCAATTCCATGATGAGATTCAAGTGGGTGCGCGGGCACTGTGCCCTGGCCATGGTGAAGGAGGGCGTGTAAGAAGAGAGAGGTATGAGGGCCTTAGTTCCTGGGTTCCTTCCACGTTAGTTCCCAAACTTCATATATTCGGAGCAACAAACAAGGCAGCCGCAGTACCTTGTGCTTCCAATGAGTTGCAGCGTGCCTTCCTGTTGTAGGCCATGTCAAGAGCCGGAAACAACCTTGATTCAACGTCAAGAGACCACCTCTTGCAATTGTGCGCCCCCACCAACAACTCCACCCATGTACATAATGTCTCTTGTATTACGTTCATCGTTTGTTGCTGCCAGTGCACTATGCAGCTCGAGACCTGCCGTCACAATAATCGGCTTTGGAATCAGCATTTCATGGCCAAGGTTATATCAGAGCTATTATGTTCCTTCGGAGAGGTTTGCCGATCTGGCTCTCAGACCACATGTTCATATGGCATCCTCTTATTGATAAGCTGGAATCCAGGGGTTCGCCAACTGCAAACACCCTACCGCCCCTTTTCAGATCCGCCGGAAAGCGTGAAGATTAGTCAGCCTCCTTTCCTGTATTGTATAAGCTTACAATTTCAAGCCAATTAGAGGTTGTAAAAATGCTTATTGCATGATTTTAATGTCATGTTTGATCTACCCGTTGTAGAAGTTAGCTAACTTGGCACAGTTTAAACCAATCATACCCATGTTTTCTAATCCTTGCGACCCCCTGCGACCCCCTGTTTTTTCCACCGGAGGTGAAAAGAGGCGGTATATGATTCAACAAGGTTGCACCTCGAACGTCCTTCTCGAGTTCTCTCCGTAGTGCGGTACACAGCCTCCATTATTATCATATCAACCGATATGAGGACGACGGAGAGTGGGTGATGTTTCGATCCACACGAATGAAGGGGTAGAGATTGTACTTGTCGAAGCGACTCGCGAGAACCACCACCGTCAGCCAGTATTACCGTTGCCGTCAATTGGGGATTGTGATTGCAGCACCAACAATCAGCAATGCCGTATTCGTTCAGGTATTGCAATCGAAGTGTTGGGACGCTAAACTCCTGTCCATTCTGCTCCCTGCCATAGTTAGGGATGGCAAGACCCAACAAGTTGACGCAGACACATCATCCGCGCGGATGGTTTGTTGAGTTAATCTAGGGTGAATGAGAGGTGTTGGTGTGAGGCATCGATTTGCTGGAGTTGGAAAGAATTGAAGAAATATTGTCAAAAGAGGAGCTGGCCTTGCATTTCTTGGAAAAGCTCCGATAGGGGCTGGTTCGTGGTGGCTTTATTGGCTTGGCAGATAACCAAGGATAACCCGTGGGGTCGACGTTATTTGCATACAGCTGGGGAAATTACAGAAAAGCACACCGCCAATAATGGCATAAAAATTTGACGGTATGGGTCGAGAGGTGGCCGCAGCGACGGAGTGCCTCCGTGCTGCCAAAGCTGGGAGAAAGGGCTCAAGTGTTCAGAGATTTGCAAGACGGTTCTTGCGCGGTGCGACTGGGTTTTAGGAGGCTTAAAGGAGGCTTGCATTCGTTGCTGTCGTGCATGCGCCACATGGTTCGGTGCCCAAAATTCGATGAGTCTGCGACTTTTTCGGTGACATTGCCGTGCGCCCTTACGAACAGACCTCCCTGGAATCAGTGGGCCACTGGGCCAAGATCAATTGGCAGTTCGATGGGACCTAGAACACTCCCATTTACGGCTTACCAGCTGCATGGCGATATTGATTCGTACACACCAAACCTTCCCTGACCAACCGCACCCTGACTGGGCCACAACCATCCCCCATGAAGCCTGCCCACCCCCGCGGCGTTCAGCCGACTCGCCATGTCTCCTTGTCAGCCGGATATGGAAGTCGCCTGTTGCTGGTTTGTTTGAAAGCTCTGCGAGATGGCGCAACGGACAATGAAATAGACAGCGCCCACCCCCCCGATGCGGCACACACCTTGGAACGCATAAGACCATCCAAGGCTGCGCTTTCATCACACTGTACGAACCGTACCTGACACCGATCGACACCTTCAACTACTCCAACTGTCCAACTGTCGTCGCTCGTTACCCGTTAACGCCATTCGAACCGCTTCTCCCGTGTCTCCCGCCGCATCCCCGCAGTGGTACCTTCGATTCGGACCGCTAGGACGTGCTGCAAGGTACCTGACTGCCTACCCTATCACATCCAGGCTTCATCGAGCACCAGTCCTCCGTTCAGCTGTATCACGGTTGCAGGATTTGGACATGGTGTGCTGGTGGATGCTGCATTAATAGGAAAGAGAAAAAATGGCGTGCAACTTGAAGGCCGATCGCTTCTATCCATACTTTCAGAGAAACATGAGATCTGGCACCTCGCCCCGTATCAAACAGACGGCGGAAGCATTGTCGCACCATAATACTCCCAACGATTCAGGCTGCGTGACCTCGGCGCCGGAACACCACGAAAATCTTGAGCGCTCCCACACCATTCTTCGATCTTCTCCCTCGACATCGTTTCCAACCATAAGGCGTCTTTCCGCAGTGTTGTCCTTCGTGGTTCTGCTCGTGTGTTGCACTTCGTTGATTGGCGCCGCTTCTGCTTTTGATGGATTCGAAGATCAGCGACGATCAGCAGATTTACTTTGGGAAACGCAGAGAGAACCGTCGCTTCTCATAGTGGACACCCGTCCGCCGCCGGTCGCTCCATTCATGCATCTTTATCGCAGACAGAATGACGCCAAACCATCATCCACGGCATCATCCACGGCATCTGCGGCGCCTCCCAAATCCTCCGTAGCAACGGATCCCAAGGCCACCCCTTCCGACTTCACGGTCCCGACGCCTTTCGACACGGCTTTGTCGAACAACTACACAGCATCCTGCGCTGTTTTCTTCCGGACATTTCTTACCAACAAGGACTTCGCAGATTGCCATCCGTTTTCCCTGATGTTGCAGGTATGTCCGGCAGTACTTGGCCTAGTGAGCCCGACTAACCGATGAGCAGACGTCCAGTGGCTTATTCGACGCGTCCAAATCCCTTGTGCGAATAACTCAGACATTAGAAGCGACTTGCGGCGTGGATATGACAAAATGCACAGGCACCATGAACCACCTGGCGCGGGACTTGATAGGTGATAACAATTGTGCTGTGGATTATGCGAACGACAATCCTCAGGTGATACAAGCTTATAACGGCTTGATAGCTTATGAGCCGCTGTACCGGGCAAGCTGCCTGAAGGACGGTGCAGGAAGTTACTGTATGTGGCTCGCATTGGCTTTGGCCGTTCTTCACTGACAAGTGCCACAGGCTACGCCAATGCTGTGACCAACCGAACAGCCATCACCGATCCCTATCCCTATTACCTGCCGCTCGGCGTGCCATTGCCCGGTGGCACGCGAGCAACCTGCAATTCCTGCCTTCAAGATGTGATGGCCATTTTCTCGGCGTTTGCTGCGAATAAAACACAACCGATCAGCAAAACCTATAACGGGGCCGCTCAGCAGATTGGAATTGCTTGCGGGGCGGGATTCGTGAACCAGACCGCGACACCTTTGAAAGCAGCAGCCTCAACTCCAGCCGTTTCGATGACGCCGGCCATTACCCTGTTATTGATGCTTCTGTTAGGCGTCTTCCTATGAGGTTGATACCTTCATGTCCATTTCACTTCCTCAGACCCTCTTGGATCTACGATTTTCGATTTACCAACTGTCTATATTGTCTTTATTCGACGATGTCGAATCATCAGCGACGGCGCTCTGGATTGTTGTTTGTTTTCTTCTGTTGGCTGGGAGCGGATACCCCACAGGTCACGGCATTTAGGGGGAGCGGCGTGAGAATTGTCTGGTTGTTTAGCCGGACGGCGTTTGGGTAGGCTTTTGAAACATTATCACATCTCGGTGAAGAGGCTCGTGGGATTCGAGAAACAAATACCTTGGCCAGGGATTGCCGGCGATGGCTGAGGGATGGATGCCCTATTATTTTGTACCCGGGAAGATCCATGTGCGAAAGACTGGGCTGCTCCTGGGATCCCGATCCCGATATACAAGACTTAATCAATGTGCCGCTGTTGGATTAGAATAACGGCTTGCAACTCTCAATATGCCAATGAGTGCTTCAAAACAGGTACCTTCACACGGGTTACCCCCTCCGTCTATTTCCTTTGATATACCGCTCGGCCCCATAGCATATATGTATTCGTACGAGCGACGCAATGCCGAGGGTGGCGTACCACGATGTGCCCAGAGTCCGTTCCGTGTCTGGTCGACGATTGGGTCACCTATAATTTCTGAAACATGTGGTTGTATCGTCGTCACGTGCTGACGAGCACCTCCAATGAAGCGACCCCTGAACATCATCAAATGTCAGACATGCTCGTGTGCTGCGACCAAGCCCAGTGCCCTTTGTCTGCCACACGCCTGTCAAAATCTCGGTACTCCGGTTGCTGGGTGCTTGAGCTATATATTTCTGTTCATCGCAATACCGAGATAAGTGCGATATGGAAAAAGAGACGCATTGTGGGGCGCAACATCCTGTCATTTTCCCAGCAGACAGCTCCTCCTTGCTTGGGATCGCCCGGGTGGGGGAGCAACCTGGTTCAACTTGCGACAATGGGAAAAGCTTGTCTGCATGCCCAAACACCAACGTGTTTGATGGCACCGCCCACTACTGGTCAGCCTGCGGATTGGGGATGGGTTACTTGTCAGTCGGGACAGCCACCCTTCTTCCATCCGAACATGGACAAGACCTCTCCTTCCTTCGCCGTACTCAGCCTCTCACTTCTTACCATGTAATTCTGTCGACGACGTGTTCGCTCGACTTTCCGCTCTTTTTAACATATTCTACGTCATCCCCTTGGGTCGTTCTTTCTGCCGTACTCTCCACCTCGCGCCAGATGAACGTATATCGATAACAAGCATTCTACCTAACTGTAATGACCCAAGTCATGAACCCGCCGAACTTTGGACTCAGCGTTCCCTCCTCACGACAGGACGTCATCAGCGCTTTATTGAACGAATATGGAACCTCTTTTGGGCAGACCGAACCGGCGTGGTCGCCGCTGCCGACGTCGAAGGAACTCCCGCCGCCTCCGCCGGGAAGTCAAGAGAAGCCGCTACCGTCAACCATGGCTATGCGCTTTCAGCTGAGAGGTAGGAATTCTTCTACCTCTACCCTCCCAAAAGATGTTATTATTTCAGTTGCGTGGCAACATGCGGCGTTTGTGGTGCAAACGGAGCGGTGAGCCTACTTCGACTGTGGCGCAAGTATAGCTCCACTGGGTGAACAGTAAAAGAGACAAACGACCCAAGCTCACTTCACGCCCCTCTTGCGCCCGCAACTCACCTTCACTGCGGCTTTGGCGATCCGCCCAGACCCTACATAGCTCGCCCATCCGCCTCTTCGTCTTCTTTTTTCTCGTCCAGGACAGGCTGACAATTATGCAGTGGATGAACCTGATTCATACGACGGCCGACGCAAAAACTCAATCGAGAGTACCACGAAGATAATATCTCGGTCCATGACACGACAATCCAAACCACCCTCGCTGAGATTGCTCGCTAGCAACGGTTCAACAGCCTTGGTCCCGACCTCTCCCGCACCGCCAGCATCGCAAGCACTGCAAGCACCGCAGGCTCCGCCAAAAGATCTGCCTTCGTTCCCACCAAGATCACAATCGCTACAGGATAGACCACTTCCGCCGCCTCCTCCTGAAAAGTCCGAACTCCGCAAGGCGGTCCGGCGAGACTCTGGATCCACAATGGGCCAACCCCAATCGAAGACCTCTCGAAAAGATTCCAAGGGGCCAGATGATCTGCAAGAAACCCCCAAGCAGAAGGAAGCGAGCCCCGAGGACCGTACTCCCAAAATCGCTCGAAAGCCCTTACCCACAACCAACTTTCCCAAGAAATTCGCCAGTCTCGCCGACCTGAAGAACGGCCCCAGAGGCAAACTCGCGGCAGCCGCGGCGGCAGCTTCGAAAGCCATAGGAAGCAACCCTGACGCCGATCTGGATAGTTCGCGCAACACGAGCGTCTCTAGCGGGCAACCCAGGAGTGCCTTTGAAACCGTCAGCAAGTCCTCGCTGCTTTCCACGGGCGAGCGGGTGAGCAAGGCCTCACAACGTTCTGCGCCCGAGCGAGAAAACCCATCGCAATCCATGTCATCTACACGTCGCGACCAACTCCCGCCCACACCCGACGATCTGCCTGCTCCCGTAGAGAATATGAAGAAAATCGGTCTCCCCGGCCCTCCACGTAGAATCTTCCCAGGTCTTCCATCTAACCCCCGACGCAGCAAAACGCAAACGCAGGAAGCTGCTACACCAATGAGGATCTCCCAAGGGAAGAGTGACGGGGGCTTCGGTGTCGTCAAGGTACGTCTTGCATTCCCTCCACCTGCGCTTCTCAGGCACTCCCGCATAGGTGAGTGAGCGCAGAGACCTCGAGGACTGGGAAATGAGGTAGGACATATGCTGATTGCCATCATCTAGCCGTCTGAACCTGAAGCCAGCGCACCGGCTGCGCTACCGAGACCTATGGTGATAACACCTGTGCCTACGCCGCAGTTGAAAGAGAGGGAGAGTTTGAAGCAAGAGGAGCAAATGGCGCCGCAGCAAGTGGATTCTGCGAGCATGCCAACTCCATCTACCTGGTCATCCAAGTCCTCAACGCGAGTCGCGGAAGCAGAAATCGCTCAACCGCTTCCACCGCCACCGAGGAAAGAGTCCTTAGCACCGCAGCCAGGCGAGAAGGGTATGCTGCAACAACCGCCTCCCCCACAGACCCTGGCGAGTACCATAGCCGCAGCGCTTAAGGAGCCGGAATCCCCCGTTTCACCGCTTTCCGACTACGACGATATTCCCCAGAGACCGTTCAGCTACGAGCAGGAGATTGTGCCGCGGGTACAGCCTCAACCGCAGTCAAGTCCAGGATGGGGCAAACAGGTCCAACAGCAACCCCAACAACAGACACAGCAACAGACACAGCAACAGACACAGCAACAGAC
>JAFHBW010000426.1:0-20659 GCA_019022765.1 Westerdykella sp. P71 | reverse complement strand
GGCAGTGGTAGGGGAGTCCGGTACAATGGTGAAGGTGGAGCTTGAGTTGTCACAATCTGCGCGGGTGCCAATGTTGTGGAAGAGAGTTGCTTCTAGGTGATTGTGGGNGTGGCGTTTGCCTTTTGTGGGGGTGGAGGGGGAGGACGTGACGGGGGCGGTGGGGATGGTGATGGGGTCGGATTTCAGGGGCCGGTAAGGAAGTGATTGTGATTCGGAGATGGATCTGGCCTCGGTCTTGAGCTCATGGGGGGACGCACCCGCCGTTGTATCGTCGACCAGGGTTCCGCCTGCACTGGGAGGGGCAGAGAATGCGTTCTTATCAACCGTTGGGGATAAAGTCTCTTCCGAGAGTCGGTGTAGATTGTCGTCGAACTTGATATCGCGGTGGACCCCTTCTGCGGTCAAAACGCCCTCTATAGCTCGACGGTTATCGGTGTCCTGCGATTTAGCTTTGCGTAGACCAGATGGTCGTATCGGTAAAGGGGGTTGGACCATGCGAGAAGGATTGCCAAGGAGGGTCTCCATACGCTCTGGGCGTTTTCGGAATAGGAGTTGCTTGAAGCGCTTCACAGCTCGGACCTAAGATTAAAGTCAGGCGTGTCAACACTCGGACTCGTCACGGAGCGCATACCACCGTCACCAGATGACCCATGTTGCCTGTAATGGCTGCCTCCACTTCCTCGTCGGTAGGCTCTACGATTACAGCCACATTCTCGGACGTGGGTAGGAGAGGATCCGTTCCATTCAATGTCACCCAGGGATGTTCCTAGCTCACATAAGTCTCAAGCCAACATCGATCTGGAGCTACTCACACGTAGTTGATCCATGGTGATCCGTTTCTCGGGATCCTTTTCCAAAAGTCGCAGCAGGAGGTCCTTCAGGTCATCACTGCATGTTGAAGGTAACTCCAGCTCGTCGTGTCGGATCGCCTGGTAGAGTTCGAGCATGTTGTGCTTCTCAAAAGGTATCCGTCCGAACAACAAGCAATACAGCGTGACTCCCATTGACCATATGTCGGCCGCCCGCCCAGATACATGACCATGTTTTGCTACACAGAGCTCAGGAGGCATGAACGCGGGTGAGCCCGCAGATTTGGCGGTCTTCATCTCGTCTTGCTTGTCGAACATCTCGGAAACGCCAAAGTCGACAATCTTCAAGACGTCGTCTTCTGTGACAAGGCAGTTATCAGGTTTGATATCTCGATGTATGATACCTTGGGCATGCACTGTAGGGGTGGTCAGGAAACATTAGGGAGGGACCGTATAGCGACGACATACGATATTCGATACCCAAGATCATATCTCGGAACCAGCAACGGCACTGTTCTTCCTCGTACGGGTCTGCTCTCTCTTCGAGGCCTACCTGCATCACGACTCCCTTCTTGCACATCTCCATAACCATGTACAGCGAATCCTCTTCCGGGTCGTCGAGCACTTCGATCAACGAGACGAGGTTCGGATGATTGAGCTTCTTCATGATGGCAATCTCCTCTTTGATGAGGTCCAACGAGTTGTTCTCCTCGGTGGGGGAATGCCGATGTATTGGAGAGTTGAATCCCAGCCTTGCGGGTAGAGCACCCTGTCGGCGCCGTCTACTCGGGCGACGAAGAAGGTTTGACTGAGCCCGCTTCCGCAAGCGGGACTTGGAGAACTCCTTGACAGCCTGTTGGCAGTGCGTCAGCGAGGGTCCCTTCCCATGTATGTGTGTAGGCCACGCGCATCAGACTCCGGGATGTGTCGTTGCCGTCTTCCATAGCGTTCAATGCCCGAGGAGGAGGATCCTCACATATTCTTGGCCATATTGGTCAACAGCCAGATGTACAGCCCCAAAGGAGCCCCGCCCAATCTCCTGCTTGATCAAGTATTGGTTGATGCGGTGCTGTGCCGTCCCATCGTCCTCGCTGTTGCTGTACTCGGAGCGCGCATTGAGTGTCTCCTAGGCACGATTAGGGGGCGGAGGTCTCTGGGATAGAGGGGACCGGTCGAACCTTGACATGCCGCGTCGACGACGCAGCTCTCTTGTGATGTCGGAGGGGACTGTGGTATGCGGGGGTTGACCTGAAGTGGGCGAGCGTCAGCGGGGTGTGAAGGCTAGCGGGGTCGTCTCTCTGTGAGTGAGCGTCTGGGCAGCACGAACATATACTTGACAGGAGCAGGACGCCCCGAATTCCCATCGGAGGAGATGTGCAGCGAGATGTTGTCAGAACAATGAATGCCCGGGATGTCCGAATCTGACGTCTGCTTGGCTATGACAGGCGTCATGTCGGCGCCCGTGTTTCGAGCGGACGGGAGCGATAAGGGACCGGGCGGCAGAGACAAGTGACAAGTGACAAGTGACGTTGGTGGGGATGGCGGAGGGAGGGCAGCGGGGTTCTCCAGCGCTCTGCGGGATGAGCTTTCAATTGCAGGAGAGGTGTAGGGTATGAGTATGGGTTTGTGCAGCCTCAGGCATCAAATTGGGAAGCACGTCCTCTCTGCTCCACAGCTGGAGGGCGGCAGTAGCCAGTCCAGTCCCCGCGGTGGTGGATGCCACAAATCCATGCATCAGTTCATCCAAAGCTTGGCGGGGGCCAGAGGTGAACGTCCGCTCTTGGCATCTCCGATTCCCCATCCATCCTCCGCAAGCGTAGATCCTATAGAGACTCACTGTTGACGCGTAATAGGGGCCGCGCCATGGTGCTCTATTCTTTCTACATTTTTGACCGCCATAGTGAGTTCCGGACCTAGCTCCGGGCATTCTTGTGCTAACCGTCACCCCAGCTGAATGCATCTACAGCCGACGATGGACTCCCCGGCCCACCTCCTCCAGTAGCAAGGCCCCGCGCCCGCAATCGGGGTCCAGCGTAACCAGCAATGGCGAGACCGCTGTGCGCAAGGCCAATTCTTACTCCGATGACGAGAAGTTGATCTTCGGTCTCGTCTTCTCTCTCCGGAACATGGTCCAGAAACTCGGAGGGGACGACGCTACCTTCCTGTCCTACCGCACCGGCGAATACAAGCTCCATTACTACGAGACTGCTACCCGCATGAAGTTCGTCATGCTCACGGACACAAAACAGAACAATCTCCGCCCGTACCTGCATCAAATATGGGCAAATCTGTGGGTGGAATTTGTGGTCAAGAACCCCCTGGCACCGGTGGAGCATCCGGGAGGCATTGGAGTTGCCAATGATATGTTTGAAAAGGGACTGGAAGCATTCATCACAGCTGTCCTGCCTGCTTGAAGGAACAGACACGACAAGAGCAAGGAAACCATGCTCTCAGGAACATACCCCGGCCAGCCACTGAACTCCGGCATGCAAGAGGCATACTACCATCAAGAAGATGAATGGGCATGATACCAAAACATACGAAAGCCCCTGGATATGAAGAGGTCGTCAACCACAGGAGAACAGGCTGGACAGTGGTGAGAACGGCCCTATGCAGGGTAACGAATAATGACCGTTCGCAACGTGGGCACCGATCATGTGTAGATAGATACCCGCCCAAAGCCAAGTAGAAAGTCAATGAAGGATTTCAAATCTCAATGGAATATAAGGATTTAGCTTGCCCCTGGGTATCATGCCATCGACCCATCGTCAGGCGTGCAAGTCAACGCCTGAAACCGTTTAACGCCTTTTTAGATACCAATGCATACACAGTGCTCCGACCCAACCGAAAGGAGGGAGTATTCCTCGCCACCTCTAACGCATTGACGCCTTCGTCTTCACACGGGCAGGACCCAACCCGTTGCGAATCTCATCGAGCTGCTCCAACCCGGTCTGGTGGCGGCCCTTCTTAACCCTCCGCTTTCCAGCCATGGAGTGATTACCCAGGAAATCATCCATGATGTTATCAAAGTCCGACCGCAGTTGGGGTGCTTCGCTCATGCTGGACATGCCGGTCATGCCGGACATCTTGCTTAGACCAGACATCTTGCTCATCCCAGACATCATGGACATGTCGTCTGGGAAATCCTCTGCAGCATACTCTTCCTCGATCTTGTCAAATCGTTCGTCCAGGAGCGAAAGAGCTTCCGTTCGGTGGAGGGCAGAGGATGTCATACTATAGCTTGAGGGGTTGGTGAGAGCGCCCTTCCTCCTCTTTGATCTTCCGCCAGCAGTTAATGCTGACGCCGTCGTGTGTATTGACTGCTGATACGCGGACGGAGCGTTAGGCCTGGGCGTCGCCTTAGCAGCCTTGACGTCTTTCTTGAACTTGTTGAATTCGTCCATCCAGGCGCTGTCCCCTTCTTCAACCGGTGCAGGGGCAGCATCTGGTGCAGGCAACGAATCCGGATCCGTGGGCTCAGCCGGGCCATCCTCCCGACCAGACTTCAAGGACACGCCTCCCTTTGGCGAGCCTGCTTTGATTGTGTCGTCCGATTCCCAACCTTCATCGTCATCATCAAAGAACCGGTCCATCGTATCCTCCCACTCTCTAGGGTCGACCTCCACTGCATCTCCTGCAAGCTCGGCAAAAATATCCTCATCCTCCTCCACATACGCCTCATCCTCCAGGGCCTCTAAGACCTCCCTTAGTCGAGGGTCCATGTCCGGTTGGAAGCCAGCAATCGCATCCGGTATGTTCTGTTGATCCTGATATGTAGTCTTCCTCACAAACTCGGACGGGGCCATATCCTCCCCGAAAATGTCATTCGCTGTCCGGCTGACGCTGCTACTGACACTGATACCAGCTTCGCTTTGCCTGTCATCAAGACTCGCCTGCGCCAAAGCATCCGCTAGATCCATCTTGCCCTTCCCTTTCCCCTTCTTTGCACTCGGGGCCTCAACAAAGTATGCCTCTCCACCACCCGTGCCCAAGTCCCGCATATGCTGCATATAGTCGTATTCGGTATCGTCATAGTAGATTCCATAGTTGGCAGCTTCTCCCTCGTTTTTCCTCACACGATCTCCAAATTCGCTCTCCAGGTCGCCTCGAGATTTGATCTTGCTCCGGCTAGAGGCGGCGGAATATTGCGACGCTCGGGAACTACCAGCTGGTTCGGAGGCCAGGCGTTGATTTGGCGCCATGACCTCCCGGAACACCATATCCGGGGCATCTTCGTCGTGGATTCGGGGATCATTCTGTGCGCGATGGACGAGCTGGAAGGTGGTTGCGGACTTCTTGTCACTGGCGCGGGGTTAGCGGGTCTAAGCATCTGCACTGTGCGGCGATGCTTACATGAACTTTCGGCGAGGCATGTTGGCGAACGATGTGTAATAATGTGCAGTTCTCTGAAGGCGGGAACGGCGCCGTGGAGCCTACAGTGTGGAAGTTGGGAGAAGAGATGCTGACAAAAAAAAAGTAGCGGGGGTCTGACGTTGGAAATAAAATTTAGGCGAGGGGTGAATGATGGTGGGGCGAATCCTCACCTCCGAACCCTTCTCCGCCCAAATACTACCACCACTTATACCCTCTACATACCATACACTACGTGCTGATCACCGTTCAAGATGGTGTTGGCGAAATCGAAAAAGGCCGTAGGGCTGGGGAACGCCCTCATGAACGATCGGTTTGGGAAGGGCAAGAACTCGGAGATGCATCGCGGCAACCTCCAAGGACAAGGCATAAAGCGGACAGGTGTGAATGGAGAGACTGTGAGCCGCAGCTCCTAATCACGGTTGGGACAGCGATTAACTGAACGTTTAGTATGTTACAAACGCCAAACAAGAAGCATCCTGGGTGAAGATGCGCTCCGTCACCGAGCAAGGCGCCCTCGACGAGTTTCTTTCCACTGCAGAGCTTGCCGGCACCGATTTCACGGCGGAGAGGATCAATAATGTGAAGATCATACACAAGGACCAGAAGAATCCGTATTTGCTTTCAGCAGCAGAGGAACGCGCCACGATACGGAAACACAGGGAGAACAAGCAGCGCTTGACGGTTCCGCGCCGGCCACACTGGGATGAGCGCACCACGCCGCAGGAGCTCGATCGGCGAGAGAGGGATTCGCTCATGCAATGGAGGAGAGGGCTGGCAGAGCTACAGGAGAATAATGATCTACTCATGACACCGTTTGAGCGCAATCTGGAAGTGTGGAGGCAATTGTGGCGGGTTATCGAGAGGTCGGATCTCGTTGTGCAGATTGTCGATGCGAGAAATCCGCTCCTATTCCGATCAGAGGATCTGGAGAGATATGTCAAAGAGGTGGACCCGAAGAAGAACAACCTGTTGCTGGTGAACAAGGCCGACATGATGACTCTGGAGCAAAGGCAGGCGTGGGCGGACTATTTTGTATCTGCCGGGATCAACTTCAAATTCTTCTCTGCTGAGCTAGCAAAGGAGATGAACGAGGCACGCCAGCTCGAGGAGGATAGTGAAGAAGAGTCAGATTCAGACGACTATGTGGATGAGGATGATGTCGAGGATGAGATCGACCCCGAGGACGATTCTGAGAAGGAGACGCAGAATGAGCAGGGCCAAGCGACCGCAGACGGCCTGTCTGAAGACGAGGAACGAACCCGTATATTGACCACGGACGAACTGGAAGAGCTCTTCCTCGCACACTCCCCGGATATCGATACGGGTCCCGATGGCAAGGCACGCAAGACGCAAATCGGACTCGTCGGTTATCCCAACGTTGGTAAATCGTCCACCATCAACGCCCTGATTGGCGCAAAGAAGGTCTCCGTCTCCGCCACGCCGGGAAAGACGAAGCACTTCCAAACCATCCATCTCAGCGACCAGGTCATCCTGTGCGATTGCCCAGGTCTCGTGTTTCCCAACTTCGCCACTACCAAGGCGGAACTTGTATGCTCGGGCGTCCTGCCGATCGACCAATTGCGCGAGTATACTGGGCCGGCCGCGCTCGTCGCCCAGCGTATCCCACAACCCTTCCTCGAAGCCATCTACGGCATGAAGATCCAGATCCGGCCCCTAGAGGAAGGCGGCACCGGCGTCCCCACAGCCGAAGAACTGCTCCGCGCATACGCAACCGCGCGAGGCTTCTCGACGCAAGGTCTGGGACAGCCTGACGAGTCTCGCGCCGCCCGCTTTATCCTGAAGGACTACGTAAAGGGCAAGTTGCTCTTCTGCCACCCTCCGCCCGCGGATCCGGCCATCGATCCCAAGTACTTCAACCGCGACCTCTACGACATCCACCATCTACCCGCCAAACGCCGCGCCAACCTCTCCGCCCATATGGACTCGTTATCCCTTGCCCCTTCGTCCTCCACTGCGGCCGCAACCGGGGCGTCGGAAGACTTGGACGACCTGGACATGGTCCCCTCGGGTGCGCCGCTCACGGGAGAAAAGAGCGCTCGAATGGACAAGAAGTTCTTTGGGCCGGGCCAGGGGATGGCGCGCATCAACATGCCATTCCACCACCAGTACAGCGAGCAAGGGCGGGTGAAGACGTTGTCAGGGAGGAAGGCCAAAACGCTGGCGGCGTTGGAGAGAGACGTGGATCCGAGCGAGTTGCGGATGGAGAGTAAGAAGCATTTCAAGGGGAATAAGCGGAGGGGGAAGAAGGTGAGGACGGAGTATGAGTGAGGGAAGTAGGGAGGATTGTGTTTTGCATGCGTCAAGGGGTTCGTTTGAGTGGGGTGATGGATGGTGGAAAAGCCGGGTTTTGGCGTTTGCATTTTACTGAGAGATCGTAGTTGGGGGCATCTCTGACATTATGATTTCCCTGTACCTTGATGACGCGGGAATAATGGGGTCTGGTTGTGAACGACATCTACTTGTTTTTGGGTCATTATCCTGGCATATACATTACCATCAGGTTTAGTAGCTGTGTCGTCCCAGGAGAATATGTACATATCGAAAGCACCTTCGGCTAACGTCGAGACGACTCCACATGCACAACCCACTCAAGACCCACCAGATGCATGAATCCCCGCAAGCAAAGTTCCCCCCGAGACTCGGGCCCAAAAGGAATCTAGCTTCTAGCATTTAAATGCCTCTTTTTCCATTGTTAAAAACGACTTGGTCGATATATGAACCTACCTTTGCTCCCAAAACCCCATCCAATCACATGCAATGATCAAAAGTCGCTTTAGCTCACTTGGGAGAGCGCCAGACTGAAGCAATCAGTGTCCTTTGGTAGCAGAGGAACTGCAAACTTTGGTTCTCAACGAATGTCCATCTGGAGGTACTGTGTTCGATCCACAGAAGCGACAATTTCTTTTTCTCCGCCCAACCCTTCTCTTTTTGTTTCTCTTCTTCACTCAATCTTCACTTTTTCGATTTTATTTTCGATTTTCACTTTTCTCCTTTTTGTTTTCATTTTCCTGTTATGCTGCTTTGAGAAAGAGGGGGGGTGGGAAAGGGAAGGGGAAAGGCGGGGGAGAGAACAGCAGAAGCAAAGTGTTTCTGATACGGAGCTATTACATGCTCCCGCCTACATTGACAAGAGTGCCTGCCATGTGCGTCTGAGTTGATGCTGCAAGCCTACAATTGACCCCTCCATCTACTTACCATAGACGAGGGTTTAAGAATCGGACCAAGCACCACCAAGCATAGCTAGGACGGCGGGAGGAGACCCTGAAGGCGTCTTGAGCTTGGGTTGGTGTAACCAGAACTTGGGCTGGCGCTCGTATTTGGTCTTGGGAATATCAAATGAGAGCCTGAGGCCTCAGAAAGGAGAAGAGGGGAATGGGACCATGGGCAACGGGATGGCTGATGGTAGTAGGTGATGATGCAATCGCGCAACCAAAAAGCAACGATGATGGACGCGTCCCTTGCAAGAGGTTTGGAGCTTGGGTGCCCAAGCCCAAGCGGGGAACCCCAAGTTGAGGGATTGACGACGTGTTGGAGGGGAAGGTTCCGGGTGCGGCCCCTGAGCTTTGGAGAGAATGCATTCCCATGTACTGTGTATGCTTCACCAGCCCGGAGATGGCCGATGGTTTCCGATGCATCACTCGACAGACGAGTGGTTGTGCATGGTGGGAAGCTTGCTTCAGGCGGGTGTTGGGCGTACGGGCGAAGGAAGTTGGATGCGCCAATGCAAGACTATTGCCAGCCGGAAGCAGTTTGGGTTGGCTGTCTGGGAAGGGGGACGGGGACTCGCCGTATTCAGCGAGACGGACATGACGATTACCAATCTGCCAAGGGGGAAGAATGCAGCGCAATCAATCAATCAATGGGCGATTTGGGATTTGGGGCTGGCGGGGGAGTCGGGAGAAGCGACCTCGGACATGATGCTCTTGACGGTGAAGGATGCCGCGCGGTTGAGCAGAAGCATGGCCTTTCTACCGTGTACAAGGGAAAGAGAGGCATTATATGATGGCATTGTTCATCTGTGCAACGTCTGGGCACAGGGAAGAGGTGTCCAATAAGTTGGAGGGCCTCACCCACGAGCACGGTATAAGGGGAGATGGGATGGGAACCGGTTTGCGGGGCGGCTTATCTGGCGACTGCACCTGGGCAGCGTTGGACGCACGACGGAAGGTTGCAATGTCGCACACGACCACACAGGATGCATGCAGCAGCGCTCCTGGGAAGGAGAGGAAGCAGGTAGCAGGTAGCAGTTAGCAGGCAGTAGCCTGCCCCATGGCTGGCCAGGAACCTTGGAAGAGAATGAGCAGATTGCGTATAAGCGAGCCAGAATGGCGGAGATACAGCTAACTGGGGGCATATTCCTCTGCATGATGCACTACGAGAACGAGAGAGGGGAGCGGGCAGGCTGTTTGGTATACTGTGGAATTGCAGGAGAAGCAAACCAACAAACCGCGGAGTCTATTCGCATTCGCAGACCAAGGCAATGGAACCGAACCGGGGAAATGGATCTCGGAGGGAGGTTGGTGCGAGGAGCAAATGGTAGGAGGGAGAGGGATGCAAAGGGATGCATGAGGCTTGCAGATGATGATGCAGGAGGTCGAGAGGGCGGAAGAAAAGTGAGGCAGTTGAAGCGTGGTGACGACGACTGCGCGGCAGCTGGAGCTTCCTGAAGCTTCGGCTATACAGTAGTAGACGACCACTGGACGAGGCGGCGTTTCTGGCGCCGTGACCTGGCCGGGACTCACAGGAGACAATTCACGAAGCACGAGTCGGTTCGGGGCATTATTTGCCCAGGTGACCACTACTCCACCACTCGACGACTGAGCCAGCAAGCTTGCAGATGACGGGATAGGGACAGAATAGAGGGGCAGCTGGACCTGGACAGGGAAGAGCCCTGTGGCACGCGGGAGGAACATGGAACATTACCTAGGTACAGTAGTGAGTAGAGAGAGACGGTTGAAGCGATGGTCGGAGATGAAGGTAACATGGAGGAGGGGGCCTTTGTTTCTTTTTGTCTTTTGGTTCGTGAAGGGCAGTTTGATGTACTGTACATACTGTCAGAGTACAACAAGGGTACCTACATCTAATAGTAAGAATCCACAGTACGTCTGCATCTACCGGTCTTACTCCAAACTTGATCCGCATGTCTCTCTATCGTGGCTGATACGATGGTGAAGTGGCGGTGACGAGGGGATGGGATGGAAGGGGAGGGGGTTGCAATTGTGTGGGACAGTTGGGAGCCCTGGAGGTGTGGACAGTGGAGGAGCTAGAGGGGCAGCAGAGACCCGTGCACGCGCTAGAGAGGCGCTAAGGGACAAATGCACGTGCTCCCGCCGACGTCACCGGCCCGAAACGGCGTAGCGCAGGGAAAACCGATGCAACGATCCTTGAAAGGGTCTTGGCGCGCAGGGGTCAGATGTGGCGGTGTGGCGGTGTGGCGGCACCTGGCATGGAACAGCCGGCCAAAGGCGAAACAAAACGACGCACACCACCTGGGCAGAGTGGACACTGGACAAGACGGACCTTCTTCGCGGACCTTCCAATAATAATGGTAATAATGGATTTACAATTGTTGGGAGCCCCGAGCACCCTGCGGAAGGGCCCCGCTGGCACGCAGCACGCCCGCCGGCTCAGGGCTGGGAAGGAATTGGAAACTTGGATTTCTTCCATGGAACTCTCGCAGGCCAGAGGCCAGAGGCCAGAGTTGCCGCAACCTGCCCGGGCGATCCAGTGCCGTACCCGGCCACTGCTGAGCCAATGTGCCGCCTTGTGATTCCAGTTGGTCATCCGTGCCAGCGTCTGCGTAAGAAAAAGCTGGTAGGCGAAAAGAAAAAAGGAGCCACAGAGCCAGAAACCATGGCTCATGGCTCCTTGCTCAATAATGAAAGTGATGGGGCTAGCCCCCGAGTGCCACCTGCAGATTAGTCGAAATAATACCAAAATATTTAAATCGCGCAAGTAGTGGCAGTGCACCCTCGCCTGCTGCACTGCTGCACTGCTGCTCCTCTGCTCCTCGTCCCGTCCCATCATTTGCGGTCCCCGCACACACAACCCTACTCACTACACACTACACACTACTTACCGTACCTGCGCTCACGCTTTCACCCCCCACAAACAGCACTTGCACCCGGCTTACCTAGGTACGCCGTACCCGCGCCCGACTCGCCCTCCTACATCTGCCCCTCGCCCTCCTCTTTCTATTCCTCTTCCCCTTCCTCCTCCGTCTCGCCTCCAACCCTCCTTCCTCTCTCTGGCGCACGTCTCGCCCGTCCCTGCGACCGACATCATCCGCGCCGATCCGACCGCGACCGCGACTGCGACTGGGCCACCTGCTGCGCTCTCACTCAGCGCCTCGCACTAGTCCACCACCACTCATTTCTTGCTGAGTGCTGACCCGTTCTCCCACCCACTCCTCGTTTGCCATCGTGCTTTCTTCTCCTTCCTAGTACCACCATTCACCACTTCGCGTTCGCTACCGTGGGCGCGCGACATCTTCACGGTGACGTCCTACACGCACCCCACCCACCCTCAGAACACCTTCCCCAACCTCGTCGACACCGCCAGCCGTAGGAGAAGCTACGCCATTTTGCGACGCCTACAATAACAGATTCTGGGCTGCGCCCCAGCCCTCGAGACACCCGCGTCTCGCTCTCACTCCTCGCCCTCTCCTACCACTCCACTGCGCGTTTCTCCAATCCGACCACAACACCTCTCACCGTCATGGCCGCCGCCACCTCAAATCGTAACCCTCGAGACGTCGTCCCCAAACCCTCTCCAGCCCCCTCCGTCTCCACCACCTCCTCAACCTCTCAATCAGACCACGTCGCCCTACCTCCCACCTCAAAACCCCTCGCCAACGGCGCCATCAACCCCACCGATGCCCTCCTCAAGCCTCTCAAGAAGCCCACCATGACATCGCGCATCAGTGGCATGTTCAGAACCAAAGACGACAGCAGCAGGGAGTCCTCCTCTTCCCGCGCTCTTCCCAACGACAAGGATTCAGACAGCAAGCCCACGAGCGCACCCGCAACCCGTCCCACGCCCTCGCGCCAGGCTTCCACCAGCAGGGCCGACAAGGCCCCCCACGCCCCCTATCAACGCTTCTGGATCAACGACGATGGTACCCACGAACATCATCTGAAGGTGGCAAGGCGGCAAGAGAAGCTGTCCGACATGTTCCAGAGCCTCATGTTGGGCAAGAAGAAGGAAGGCACCCACGAAGATCAGCCATTGAGCCTCATGTCCAACTGGGTCGACGTCATGCGCAATGAGAAGGAGAAGCTCGCAGAAGCCAAGAACAGCGCAACCGCATCCCTCACCCTGGTACAGAAGTACGGAAAGTGTCAGGAAGTCGTTGGCCGTGGTGCCTTCGGCATCGTCCGTGTCGCCCACAAAACCGACGCAAAGGACCCAAAGCGCGAGCAGCTCTACGCCGTCAAAGAGTTCAAGCAGCGCCCCGGCGAATCCGACAAGAAATATCAGAAGCGCCTCACCGCAGAGTTCTGCATCTCTTCCTCCATGCAGCACCCCAACGTCATCAACACCCTCGACCTCCTCCAGGATGATAAGGGAGTCTACTGTGAGGTCATGGAGTACTGTTCCGGCGGCGATCTGTACACCCTCGTCCTCTCCGCTGGCCAGCTAGAGGTCGCTGAGGCCGATTGCTTCTTCAAACAGCTCATGCGCGGTGTGGAATACATGCACGAGATGGGTGTTGCGCATCGCGACTTGAAACCGGAGAACCTCCTCCTCACCTCCCACGGCTCCATCAAGATTACGGATTTCGGCAATGGCGAGTGCTTTCGCATGGCATGGGAGAAGGAGGCTCATATGACGGCTGGCCTGTGCGGATCGGGACCTTATATCGCCCCGGAGGAGTATGTCGACAAGGAGTTCGACCCTCGCGCCGTGGATACCTGGGCATGCGGCATCATCTACATGGCCATGCGCACCGGCCGTCACCTCTGGCGTGTTGCGCAACGTGGTGAAGATGAGTTTTTCGATCGGTACCTCGAAGACCGGAAACAGGAGTCGGGCTACAGGCCCATCGAGGTTCTGCGTCGGGTAAGCTGCTCCATTGGCTGCTCAAGTTGCATGACTGACCCCGTGTGCTGCAGCAAAAGTGCCGCAATGTCATATACTCGATTCTTGACCCGAACCCTCAGCGTCGTTTGACCGCGCACCAGGTCCTTTTCTCCGAATGGGTCAAGGAAATAAAAGTTTGCCGTGCGGGAGATGAGGGCTTCTAAATGGGCCTCCCCCCTTTTTTTCGCAATTTCGCAATCATCTGATCATCCGGAGACCGGATTTCCACTTCTTCTTCCTCCTTTTTCTTCTTACCACGACAAGCGACTCCATGAATGTCACTCGGCGCTGCGGAACCCTAACGCTCATCTTTTCCTTGGGCCGGACTTACGATATCACTTCCCGCATGGCGTTCTAGAAACAACCCGGACTTGGCGTTGATAGGGACGAGCAAGACCTAAGACGTAGAGAGGAATGGGAGTGCTTATTGAGGACGGGCGTGCAACGGGTACGGATGGCTGGCTGGGTACAGGGGAGGCATGACTGTTTTTCGCTCGTTCGGGCTGCTGTGTTGGGGAGAGCCGTGGATGAGTGGTTGCTTTGTTGCGCTGTCCAGCGCTTCTGTATGGTAACTGCTTGTGTTCACGTTTCTCGATACAGGAGTCGGTATTATCATGATGATGATTCTTTTATTCCGGCACGAATTGTTTTTTAGCATGGTTCACTTTGTCCTTTTTCACGATGGCGCCTGTACATGTATGCATTGGGTAGGGCGCGACTTTGGGCGGTTTGCATATGACCTATTTGCAATGCATTTTCGACCGTGTTGTTGTATACCCATGATTTAAATTAAAAAGAACATATGAATACTTTGCACTCTTATAGCCACGTGTTTTTCCAAGCTGTTTCCAAAAGTAGATCCAGGTGAGGTGCGATTTTCCAGGCTTGGCATTCCCTGAAGAGACGGAAGGTGCAGGAGGCGGTGAAAGGAACACTTGTCGTGCCAGAGACGTGGCCGACCGCACCAGACCGCCCGCCGCAGAGCTCCCCGCCGAGGACATTCTTTTTGCCGGCAGCTGTCCATGCAGTCCCTCGACGCACACCTGCAGACGTCCCCTCCAACCACTGTCGCTTGTTGAGCTATGCGCCCGAGCAATGCTCACGATTGGCGCACCCCTCCGCAAATGGACGCCCCTCCTTCTTCTCTACAGCCTCGCGGCTCTGGCACAAACGACCGATGACACCACCATCGTAGAATCGACGACCCACATACCCTCCAGTTCGCTGCAAACGTCGACGAAGCCTCCCTCTCCAACCAGATCATCGCCGGGCACGCCGCCCTCGACGTCGTACGAATCCACCTGCGCCTTTCGAACCATCAACTACATAATACACACGCTACCTCAGCAATGTCTCACAACAACCTGGTCTCCTCCCACACAGACGCCAGAGGTCGAAGGACAAGAGGCTACCGCTGCGGCGTGGGCTGGGATACCATGGGCTAGGGAAATAACTGCGGGAAATGCATCCGCAATCCAACGAGGCACTTATCCTGAAGCCAACGGGACGAACGCAACACAGATACCCCGTTCTGTGACGACCAGCTCTGTAATACCCACCCAAAGCGACGCGGAGGCCGAAACAGAGACCGACTCTCTCCTCGACAGCGCCAACTTCCTCTCCTTTGAAGAGTGGAAGAAGAAGAATCTAGCCCGCGCAGGCCAGTCTCCCGAGAACATCGGACAAGGCCGCGGGACGGCTTCAGAGGCAAGAACGCGCCGCAGGCCGGTCAATGTGAATGCACTGGACGCCTTAGGGGAAGAGTCGGAGATTGACATCGACTTCAGCGGCTTTGTGAACGGCGACGAGGCAGCGACCGACAGACCTTCTCCTGCAGAGCCTGCTGGGGCGGCTGATGCGACCCAGTCCGATGAGGAGGGCGATAAAGTCGCACCCACCTCTTTCGCGCTCAGCAAAGATGCTGGAAAGACCTGCAAAGAACGCTTCAACTACGCCTCTTTCGACTGCGCAGCCACTGTTCTCAAAACCAACGACAAGGCCAAAAGCTCCACCGCTGTGCTCGTGGAGAACAAGGACTCGTACATGTTGAACGAATGCTCCGCGCAGAACAAGTTCATTATCGTCGAACTCTGCGACGATATCCTCGTAGACACGGTGGTCCTCGCCAACTACGAATTCTTCTCCTCCATGTTCCGCCACTTCCGTGTCAGCGTGTCCGACCGGTATCCCGTGAAGCTCGACCGATGGCGGGTGCTGGGCACATTTGAGGCTCGCAATTCTCGGGACATTCAGCCTTTCCTAGTCACCGAACCACAGATATGGGCTCGCTATCTCCGCATTGAGTTTCTCAGTCATTATGGCAGCGAGTTTTATTGTCCACTCAGCCTGCTCAGAGTGCATGGTACGACCATGATGGAGCAGTTTAGGCGTGAAGAGGAGCAAGCGAGAGGGGACGATGATTTTGTGGAGCCCATAGAGGTGGTTGATGGAGACGCTGTCAAGACTGCCGTTGCTGTCGTGGACCAAGATACCGCCGTTCCTTCGGAGCAACCGCCTGTGGACAGAGAGACTACCCAGGGCGTGATATCAGGGGAGAAACCTGACTCGGGGAATACAGGCTCGCCAGGAGATTCTTCATCAACAAGCACCATGACGGATGGCAGCAAACAGACAACAGAGCATGCCGACGACCGTGCATCTCCGCGTGGCTCTGCTGCTTCTGCCGACTCTGCGGTAGGGCAACCACCGAACCCATCCGGAGCGGATTCAGGGTTAAGCAATATCACTGGACCCGCAAGAGATCCTGTCTCGGAAAAGGAGCCCAGCAAGGATACGTCAGTATCCTCCCTCTCGACAGTTGAAACCTCTTCTTCCACCGAAACAACCAACAGCACCGCCATATCGACGGAGGAGCACACCACTCCGAAGTCGCCCAGCAACGACACAACCACGCCTCCCAGCACCGGTTCCACTAAGTCTGCCGACTCCACCCCTCCCAACCCACAACCTCCATCTCAGCCCCAACAACAGCGCACTTCCTCGCCAACGCAACCCTCCCCCTCCGCGCCCACCACCCAAGAATCCTTCTACAAATCCATCCACAAACGTCTTCAACAGCTGGAAGCCAACTCCACGCTGTCCCTCCAATACATTGAAGCGCAATCCCGCATGCTCCGCGACGCGTTCATCAGCGTCGAGAAACGCCAACTAGCCAAGACGGAGAAATTTCTCGCGCACCTCAACGCCACGGTGATGCAGGAACTTAAGAGCTATCGTGCGCTGTACGAGCAGCTGTGGCAGAGTACGATTCTGGAGCTGGAAGGTATGAAGGAGAGGCAGAGGCGCATGGAGGATGAGGTGGGCACTCGGCTGGGGATCGTGGCGGATGAGCTCGTGTGGCAGAAGCGCATGGCGCTGGTGCAGAGTACGCTGTTGCTGCTGTTCTTTGGGGTGGTGCTGTTTGTCAGGAGTGGGCCTTTGGGTGGTGGTGGAGAGGGTCAGGGGCATCAACGACAGAGGCAGAGGTCGTATGCGGATAACATGTATACCCGCCTCTTCGACATTTCGCCGCCCAGGAGTCCGCGTGAAGGAGAGAGCTACGGCCTGACCCGACGACGCCGCACGTTTAGGGAAATGTGGCGTGGGAGTGGGAGTCAGGCCAGTGACACATCGCCCCCGGGCTTGCTGGGTGCAGCTGGCAGAGGCCACAGACGTGGCCATGCTAGCGATGGAGCCATCGTCGCCAGCGACGTCGATACGGAGGGCGCGAGGAGCCCGGTTCTCGCCGAATTCGAGAGCCCAGGGCAGAGTGGGCTTGCGCGATCCCCTGAGGCGGAGTCCGAGAAAGAGCTCGAGAAAGACGGGGGAAGAGAACGGGCTCGCAGTCAAGAGATTGCGGACACGGGACTCCTGACTCCAACCACCAGCATCACTGAGGCAGATGGGCGGTCTTCTGAAAGCGGTGGGCCTGGCAGGCAGCCTGAGGAGGACCGCAGAATCGAGGTGCTGGCCACACAGTCGGGACCCGCGACTCCTAGGGGGAGCAGGGACACAAGACCCAGTTGGGAGGCGGTGGACGAGGCGGTTAGCAGGCTTGCGGATGGGGAGGGGAGAGCCAAGAAGAAGCAGGGTCGGAGTCCGCTTCGGAGGTCGCAGAGCTACGCTGCTGACGAGGACGATGATGGCGTGGAAGGCAAGGGGAAAGGGGAGGAGGAGGCGGATGGTGAGGCCTAGTGATTCGCAGACGCGTGTGCATCACCTGCATGGCGTGGACGCGTGTTCTATTCTTTTCATCCTCGATTTTTTCCGTTTTCGCAATACCATCGGATCGTTTTCCTCTACGCAGGTGGTCTTTCTTCACTTGGTTATTCCTTGTTTGTTTCTTGGGCTTCGTCGCTTTTTTCTTCTCTTCTTGTCGGAAAAGCGATATATATGCAGGGTGCGGATTATACCAATGAGCTTCGTCGTCGTCTTTGTCCTCTTATGTTGCATCATGTTTGGTGGTAAGGAGGATGTGCATAACATATCTTTTTTCGGGGGGTTTCAATCGGGCGTTTTCGGTTGGGGATGTATGTAGGGCGATATCAGGTCTTTTGGATTCACGCATGTATATGTTTAATGAATGCCTCTGGAGACGTGGAGATGGAGAAATGAAAGCTATGTATGCATGAAGCGGTATCCTTTTGTTCATTGGTTACAGGAAGTGCCTTTGTGACGGGGTTGTACGGGCAGAAACATGCATTGTTTCGTTTGTTCCGTATCGGCGTCGACTAGTAAGTACGTGGATATCTTGACGATTGATTGCGTAAGTGGGCAGGGAAGAGGTGACGCGTGTTTTGAAGAAGAAGTGGTGTGGATGGCGAATAGCGTCCATGGATCACGACACCTCTAGGAGTACGCATAGGTCACCTCTGCATTCTCGTGATGGTATTTCCTATTCGAAGAACGTAACTACCATTCTGCCTCTCTGCCCTCCGTACTTTTAGAGGGCTCGTCTGGAAGTGCCCAGACATTCCGGATTTCTGGATTTGAAGATAAGTGAAACTTGCGGGAGGAAGGAGAGTGCAGACCCGCGAGGTATCCTAGACGGTACGTGTGTGCGATGGGAAGGGTATCTTTAGATGGTGGGTATATAAATAGACGTAAAGAGAAAGGTGGAGTAGACACAGAATACGTCCACGGCACCTAAACTTGAAAGACTTCGTCGGGGGAACACCCCCGGACATGTCTGAGTCTCAGTGGCCTTAGGCATGCTGTGCCCATCACAAACGGTCTGGATATCAAGTGACAAGGACATGTACCTACGGCATTAAAGTCGTCGTGCGGATAAGTGCAGCATCTGACACAATGAAATTTGATTCTGGACCCACAACCGCGACCTCCGATGGCACAACAGCGGTGGTGCAACGAGGTTTGTATAACTCAGCCCGATCTCCCCATCCAGAGCACATATAGCGAGACACTTCTCCTTTGACGCAACGTATCGGGCCGCAATTCCCGGGCTGGTAGTGCCTCAGCAGAAGGGGTAACGTCGGACTGTGTGGGTAGCTACATCATCTTTGCCACTCTACCTGGTTAAGGAGGGTGCAATTGTTTCATGTTGTGGAAGGTTTCACTATGTATGCTTAGCAGTAACACCGGGAGCTCTGCTTCAATTGAAGTTAGCCGGGAATTCGGACATGATGCTGCAAACTCCCTCCAAGGTGCTACCGGAGAACGGCACAGCCGTTAGTGAGAGAGGGAGATTTGGACTTGTGTACGACGGGGCGTCCCCGTTGGCAGTTGATCAGAGTCGGGCACAGGCATCGGTGCGACAGGACTCGAGGAACTGCATAGGGACCAGTGTATGCATCGTGAAATCTATGAATATCGGAGATCCTGTAGGTAGCCGTGACCGTCCGCAGTTGGTGCTTGTTGTTGTACCACTACTTTGGCAACAGGTGCATAAGGTTCTTTGGTAGAATCTAGACCAGCCATCAACATCTGGAGATTGCTGTAGATGATATGGTTCCTCATGCATACCGTCTGTTGGTGAAGGCGTGGACAGTGATGTTGCCCAATAGTTCTCAACCACGTTAGTGTGCGTTCAAGCACCCGTATTGCAGCGGCCGTGCCATGCAAAGGAGCGGATACCGTCGTTTCGTGGCACCATAGACAGGAAAGTGGTTATGTTGAAATCACAAGCAACGAGTGGTGGGTTAGATATTTTGCATGGACAGTGCAATCCCCCATGACGGGGAGGGTGTGAAGGAAGAGCTCGGGCCACGGGTCATGCATGTATCGCAGAACTTCGGATGTTCGGTCAATGGGAAGATATCTGGGACTCATCACAATGCAGCTGGTCATGTATGGCGATTCTGTGGGGCCGGAGGAGCGTGACGTGCATCATGAAGTGCCCTGAACCGACAGAGGGAGAGATCAGAGAGATCAGAAAGATCAGGGTAGCGTCGAAAGTACTGCTGAGCCGGATGTACCAGTGTACCAGGAAAGAAGGTTCTATGTAGACGTTGGCAGCTGCCTAGGTTGAGGCGGGGGTGGTGGTCATTCCAGGCTCCATCCATGGATGACTCCTTCCTGAACGATGGGTATGACTGCCAGCTTGACCAAAGCCCCGGGGACGAAACCGACCCGACTTGATCAAGTTCAAGGCTCAGATGGGATAGGTCACTGAATCTGGGGCATATAGGGTATATGCATGAGCCTTTTTCAGTGGCAGGAGGCTGGCTGATGCACATAGGCCCCGAGCTGGTGCAACGCGGGAGGAGAATAGCGCAGCGGCTCCGGACATGACAGCTGTAGATACGCGTAGCAGTGGCTCGAGGCCGATTCTTTGCAGTGGTACACAACATGACTACTAGCTCTTCTGACTCGAGTCCATCAGAGGCTTGCCTCCCTGGCGTAGTCAGGCATGAAGCAGGGCGACATGTGCCGTGGGTAGGACGACGGATTGAGCTCATGCTGGGCTCTGAAAGGGGAGCATGTCGATGCACGTTCTGTGTGTAACTGGGATGGTCCTCCGCGAGATGGTGGTGGAGTGGCGGAGTGGAAAAGGGCTCAGGCGCATTATTCGGCAGGGCTGAGGCTGAAGAATTGATTGGATATGCGAGACATTGCGGGAAGAAAGTGGACATCGGGCGCAGATCATGGCACGGATCTGGAGTTGACCTTTACGCCGCAGCACTTGAGTCTTGAGCAGAAAATGGCATTATGGAGGGGATGGAATCCGATGGATGATTACATACCGGGATCAGACGATCGTACAATTGTTGCTGTATCCTGCGTAGGCAGGTATCCACGGATGGTGAAGTCGAGTGCAGCTTGTGGGCTGGATGCGCTGCAGATATTGCTCACGGGGAGATGCGTGATCGCGGGGGGGGGGGGGGGTAGGGTGGTTTTACACTTCTCGGAACCCC
>JAFHBW010000425.1:0-20704 GCA_019022765.1 Westerdykella sp. P71 | reverse complement strand
CCCCCCCCCCCCCCCCCCCCCCCCCCCCCCCTTATTTTTTTTTTCAAGCAGAAGACGGCATACGATATCTTTTTTTTTTTCTTGGTGTAGTAGTTTTTTTTTATATAGTTGGGTTTGTTGGGGTCGGTGATTTGAATAAGAGACAGTCTACATCCCATCATACACCCCCCCTCCTCCTATAACCCATCATATACCCCCTCCCTCCCAATCTCCCCCTCACCCCTCTCCCACACCCGCCTCGCACACTCCTCCCTCCCGCCCTCCCTCTCGGCCACACACCGCGCCCACCCCTCCAGCAGCCTGCACCGCTCGCCCCCGCCGCGCATCTCGCATACCGCCCGCCGGTACGCCCGCCGTTCCTGCCTGCGGAGCTGGGACGTGTGGTCCACGATGAAGATGGTGGTGGTGGTTGTGACGAGGAGGAGGAGGGAGAGCGTGATGAGGGTGAGGAGAAGGCGGCGGTTGCGTTTTCGTTTGCGGTGGGTGCCGTAGGAGGAGAGGGAGGTGGAGCGGTGGCGGGAGCGTGGGTTCCCATTTAGGGTGCAGGTGGGAGAGGTGTCGTCGTATTCGAAGGTGGAGATGGAGAGGCGGGGCGAGGAGGAGGAGGTGCTGGGGCTGGGGGAGTGGTCGGCATGCGTGGGTTTGTCTGGGAAGGTGTCGGTGTAAGGGGTCACGGTTCGATGCGGATCGTGGTGGACGGGGTGAGGGTGAGTATGGTCGGCGTGGTCTGCATCGTCGCTGTAGTGCGGGTACGAAGATACTGTCGTCGATGACTTGCCGTTGCCGTTGCTGCCGATGGTGGAACGCCTAGAGGAGGACGGAGGACGACACTGAGACGCTGACGCTGACGCATTCATACCCTCAGTCTGTTGAGCCTAGCAGAGTGACGACGTCAGTCGAGACACCAGAGCCAGAAGCTCGAGGGACCGGACTTACCATCGTTGTCTTCTTGTCCACGTAACCCTCTCTTCTGCCGTGAAACTTCCTGAGGCTCTCGAGCCGAAACAAAATCGAGGGCTTGGAGGTACGCAGTATGTCTATGAAAAGAAAAGAGAACGAAAACAGAAGAAAAAGGCAGAGATGCAAGCAACTCCGTGACGAACCAGCCGCCCTCCCCTCCAACCCTGCGTAGATTAAGAGGTGAGGTGGACGCAGGCTCTACAGTACTTAGTTAGCGTTTGTGTATACTACTACCTACACACACACAAAAGCCAACCTCAAAGCTCCAGAATCAATAAAGCACAAGGAAAAATGGCAGGCAACACAGAAATCCATAGACATGTACAACGCAAACGCAAAGGCAAACCAGAAGAAAGAAGGAAAGATCACTCGAAACAGGTGCGACGTAAGCCACCCTTATTTCCCCTTCGCTCGCTGGCTCGCCCCACACGTCACCTTAGCTCAGTCACCGTGACACTTAATCGATAGCACTTACGTCCGTACCTCAGTCTCAGCTTCCTCTCTTTTCCAGGGAACAGGGAGGGAGGCCTTAAACCAGGGGATCGACGACGCCCAAGGGCACCACGAGGGACAAAGGCGCGATCTCGGCGGTGCCTTTTCTCCTGGGCAAACGTGCCATGTGTACATCCTCCGCGAGTGATCCGTCTTCAGCTCGATCCCAATGATCGAAAAGGTAAAGCTCCGCGCTCAGCCTCAATCGTCCGTTCCGATCAATCCGATCCCAGGGTCAAGGGGGAAGATTGGCTACTTACCAAACGTAGGCCCGTCAGCAAGAGTCTCCACTCCCTAAACCCCGATGAAACAAAATGCACAGACACCGGGGACCAATAAGAATGACAAGTTGTTTCTCTCGGGGGAAGAGAACATGCATGATACATGTCCTGATATATTTTTTTTGTGGATTTGTTCAGACCGTTGGTGTTTTTTGGTTTCCATCTATATGATATCCCGTCCATCCACCTTGCCCAACGCCCCCCACCTGCCACCAGCTCCGCTGTCGAGACAATGCAATCTGCCATCACCAACGTGCTGCAGCTGAGTGGGTCGGCCCATTAGCAAGCTACACTTCCACTTCTCTCCTGCCGCCAAATGTGCCGAGGAAATCCCCCCTGGAAAAGGGGGCATGTGTAGGGAAAGAAAAGAAAAACAATCAGAAGAAGGGTATCTTCGCCCACAGAGAAAAACTGGTGGAAAGCCTGCACAAACACTTCGGCCATTGAGCCTAATGTCCACACCCACACAGCCTCGTTATCAATTTCGGCCTTCTTCACCACACCGGCCCCTCCGCTCTTCCTGCACATCACACAAGACACGACCCGTATTAGTGAGAAAATGTAGGTGTGCTTGCGCTGAATGAGGATGATACACCATTATCAGGTTCGACCCCGACAAAACGGCCGTGAGTGACAATCGATTTTGGGGTACTTCGAGAGAGGATGACAAAGGAAACTCGCTGAGGAAACAGGAAAAGGCAGAAACTTCTTTGGTATTGGTAGTAGATAAACACGAACGTTTGCAATGCCGAGATGGAACACGGTATGACGCTCATATACGGGGAGTTTTGGTACAAGAAAGCTGGAGAAACTTCAGCGAAGGGTTGGGCATATCCCGACCTTCACTGAAGGGGCACGTCGGGAGATCGGCGACGTCAGGTCCTTCAGATATGCTGGGGGTGCAGGTAGGTGGTGTGATAGTATTGCGCGGGATGCTGGACGTTGGGAACTTGGCCAGCAGTGGGGGTGGAAGGGTACCCGTGGGTGGGAGGTTGTTGAGGTTTCGCCTGTTGGCCATTGTGGTACGGCTCGCCATCCGGAGTGATGGGAGGAGTGAGGCATCCGTGCTGCATGACAGATCCGTAAGGAGTCTTCTGAGGAGTCTGGGGCGCGAGGTATGCATTGGGACCGGGCTTGGGCTCCTCGAGGGTCATACTTGCAGGAGGCGTGGGAGGAGCCGCAGCCCGCCTGGCCGTCTGGGCTTGGCGCATGAGGAACTCGTCGACCGTCGCAGACACGCTGGAGAGATGAACGGAGCCATACTTGCGGGACAGGACTTGCGAAGGCTGGTACAGGTGGTTGGACAGGCTCATGACGGTGTTGGGGTCATAGGCACCCGCCCATTCGGAGCTGCTTGCCTGGTCGCGGGAGAGGATGCACCTTGCCAGAGCAAGGGCCGAACGGGCAAGGACGGAAGGCTTGGTCGAGACGAACTCTTTGTGGAACAGGGCGATTTCGGCAATGTACAGCGTCATGTTCTCCACCTCGGCATCGTATTCGACATCGGAGAGGGCCAACTGGAGGAAGGCGTCCACAGTAGGGTGTCCGATCATCCAGTTGAGGGTCTGGAGCACGTGCCACTCCATCTGGGTGAACATCTCATCGTCATACAGCGAGCAGCACATGGACTTCAGCTCCCGCACGGTGGGCACGCGATCTTTCTTGTCACCATACTTGGCAGCGATGAGAAGGGCAGCACAGCCAACCAACTGGTAGTGGCGTTTGTACACGACACGACGGGAGCAGTAGCGATCGAGGAGGTTGACGGCGAGGAACAGGGTCTCGGGAAGCAGTTGGAAAGCAGCATGAGCTTCGACGAGGAAGTCAAGGAGGTAAGGGCGCATGAACCACTGGATCTCTGTCTGGATGTCGATGGAGTTCACGTCTGGGAGCGTGATGGACTGGACCGATGTCAGCGAAGAACCACAAGTCAAAATTCAGGCTACTGCCTACCTCCATGTACTCCATGTGATCCATGATGTCATCTTGATATTCATCCGCAGTGGCTCTCGAGAGATCCTCCGCCATGGCTCGCTGTTGCATGCGGGCGATGGCTCGAGCACGTTCCCTGACCTCGGCGCGGGCCGCGTAGATGCCGTCCTGATCCGACTCTACAAAGTAGCTATCGCAGTGCCCATAGCGGGGATGGGATTGCTGATGATAGGCCATGATGTACTGTGAGTTTTGAGTGTTCGTCGAAAGAGTGGACGTCAATTCTCCGGGATAGACTGAAGGGTTATGATGGAAGGGAGTGGCAGGTTCGACTGGGGGAACCGATTAAGAGAATGGCAGCCGCGGAGGCGACGATGGAAAGATTGTAATTAGTTTGATAACGGGAAAGAAGGTCTCTGGGCCAGCTCGGAGGAGAGGCCGCAAATTGATATAGCAGAGCCTGGAAGGTCCCTTGATTAGCCACGAGCCGGACGGGCCGCAAGCAAGGCTGGATTCCGATGACATACCTTGGCGATTAAAATATTAAGCTAAAGAGAGCGCGTAGATACGGAGGAAATGGAAGGAAAAGAGGTAAAAGTCGAAAAGATTAAGCCCCTTGCTCGTTGCATTCAGGAGCAGGCGAGGAATGTGAACCGCTCGGATTGTCGTGGTTTGGCGAAGGGAGGACGCTTCGGGGGGCAGAACACGAGTTAACGAGTCCGCCTGTCGGCTTCGTGGCGCGTAGGTGCCAAGAGAAGCTTGGGGAATGTGGAGAAATTGGATCTGAGCAGTCGCGCACCTAAGCAAGGATGAGGTCAGTAAGATTGGAGCTCTTCAGATCATGTGGGTGTGCTCACACAGAACGCAGCCGTTCAAGAGAATGAAGGTGCTTAGAGCCAGAGGAGGATGTTGAGACTTGTCTGAGACGTCAGCAATTGCAAAAGGGTTGTGTAACAGCGGCGGATGTAGGTGCAGGACAACAAGGCCGCAGATAGGTGGACTAGACGCGGGAGTGGGAGCTCGTGCCAAATTGAAGCAACTGGGAGGAATGAAGCCGCGGAGGGCAAGTAGGGAGCCGCAATCGGGTTGGCCAATGGACCTGGATCGGTATGCAAAGCTACTGTAACCGTACCGAGGGAGAGCGAACGTGTGGAGAAATGGATCTCCGTTGAGAAGCCAGAGGTGGTTGGAAAGAGAGCGAAGGAGGTTGTGGGCTCCGAGAAGGTGAGAGAGATTGCGGCAGAAATGACTGCTTGAAAGATTTTGTGCAGCCAGGACTCGAGCCTCTCTTGGCTGTGGCTGGAGGTGGCCGTGGGGTCGGTGCGAGAGCGTGTCCGTTTGGCGAAGTGGTGGTGATTCTGGTGAAGGTCGAACTGAGCTTGGACCTCCTGGCTCTAGGGGCGCGGCAAGACACGTCTTGAGTCGAGCAGAATCCGGTGAAAGAGCGGTATGCAATTTTCCAAAGTGGCCGCCAAAGACCCAAATCTCCCTTCAAGGGGGTGCTATCCCTTTCGGCGGAAGCCATCGACCCGACCTATTCTCCCGTCTCCTATTCCCACGCCTGACGCCATGCACAGTGTATTCCGTTGGCAATATATCCGGATCGTATTGTCTCGAATGGGTCGACACGAGTGGTCGTGTGCGGGGGTTGCAAACCCTGACGGAGGAACCAAGTGAGAGGGAACGGGAAACGAAGAGGGGCAATGAGAGTAAAAAGAAGGATGCATGACCTACCTGATTGACCTCAGTACACGATTTGTACGGGATTGTACAAATGACAGTACACGAGGCTGGTCAGAGAGCGGGGGTCAGCCAGGCTGAGAGACGGGTAGAGCAGCGAGCGATGTCGACTCGGGCAGGTAACCGTCGGCGGCGGAGAGGAGTGCAGAGGGATGAGAGATGAGGGGAGATGAGGGATGAATGGGCGTGAAGGTACAGATTCCTCTTGCACACTTCGATGGACCGATTCGGGGGAGGGTTAGGAGGAGAGACGGCCGGTTTGGAGAGACCGAGGAGCAGGAGGGCGTGGAGTTATAAGGGCTGGGGGTGCCGAAACAAGGGGAATCAGCACTCGTCAGACCTACGACTCAATGCTCCGACCGTTGGTGAGGAGAGATGAATGGAGAGGGGGGGAGGGAAGGAGGAGTGGGTGAGAGCAGAGGGGGGATGGGGGAGGAGAGGAACTAAGAGCGGTCGAAGTTCAGGACGGAGCCAAGAGTCAGGAAACGACGGGCCACCAGCGACCAGCAGCCAGCAAAGGAAGGCAGCGCGCGGGTGGACCGTGGAGCACGGATGGAGCAACGACACCAAACCGCATCGACGCCTGAAGCGCAAAGCAGCAAGAAAAGCCAAAGCGAAAGCCAAAAGCCTTGTCGACAAGGCATGGGCAGCACAGAAGACGGAGTGACAAGGGCCCGCAGCCAATCCACGGGCTGGCAAGCCGGTCTTCTCCCATCAGCCATCAGCCAGGACAGCCAGGACAGCCAGGACAGCCAGACGAGGACCAGGAACAAGCCAGGAACACGCTCCCAAACTCATCGCGACGCATCGGCCATGGCCTTTTCTCACGCGTCTCTTTCGCTCGTCCGGTTCAGCCATCAGCAGCAACCAGCAGGACCAAGTCGCAGATGCGGCAGTCGATCCCCCTGCGAGCCGCAGCAGAGGCACCCAAAAAGCATGTTGCAAATGTAGCAGCAGTCGCCTTGTGTCGCCTATACAGTCGCTGTACGACTTGTCTACAATAATGGTTGTCCACAGCATAGATGGCACAAGCACACGCGCACACAGGTGACAGATCGCGAGACCCCTTGCTCCATTGCTCCACTACTACTCTCCACACCCACCTGGGCTCGGCCGGTGCTGGAACAGCACAAAGAAAGAAAACATGCGCATCACGGACTTGCTGGGACCTGCTGCGACCTGCTCCTCCGCGCCAGCAGGGGCGATGCCTGGGCAGTGGGCGGGCGAGAGGACGGCTGAAGATGCTGCGAGTCTCTCTGTCCCCACCACTCACCCTTCACGCCTCACCACCGCTCGCCGGTCAGCCTGAAGCCAACGCATGCAGCGTTGCATGGCGAGCCCATCCACTGACAGTCTCATCATCCAAAGTGCTCCCCCTCGCCTGGTCGAAACAAGTCGTCCACTTCCTGCTTTTTCGACACGCCGAGCCCGTCTTGGGGGGTGCACCGCGTCCGCCGCAACAGGGGAGACGAGCGTGACGGGCCACCCACAGGCTCGCCTCCAGCTGCGCTCCCACCAACCTGAACAACGGCCTCCCCCGGCCTTGCCAGGTCCCCCGTCATGGCTTCCTGATGGACCTGATCATTGATGGGCTCCTGAATATCGTCATATTGTCCGGAGAACCGCCTCTTAAGCGCGTCCATGCCGCTCTCCCCTTTTAGCACCTGCAATTAAGACTCGTCTTCCATGTGCTACCGAGCCGACAGACCTGCCTCCCCCCTATAGCCAACCCCAACTCACAGTATCCGTATACACAGTACGGAGTACTGCTGGACTGCTCAATGGGAGCATCATTTGTACCAGGCAAACTCCGACAAAACGGCTTTTTGCGCCTACCCTCACGTTGCTGCTGCATGGTGATTCACTATAACGGAAACCTGTGACGCTGTGCCCGCCCACATCACGCCGCGTCGCTACCAGTCCTCTTCAACCCGAGTAATACAAATGCCTCCACCACCCTCGCCCTTGCAGCTGCCTGTCCCAAAATTTTCTCTTCACACTCTGGAGAAACCGCAACTCGTGCCATCCGCCGCCGTGTCTCGTGGGATGATGGATCCCGCTATTCCTGTGTATTAATCACTGAACACTACTCCGTACCAATGGTCCTGAGTTCATCACCCTCTCCTATATCTGGACCACGGTACGCCTCTCCCCGTGACAGTGGTACTGCTTGGGGCGTCCCAAACAGCAGCACCAATCTCTCGTCAACTCCTGCTAGCCTCCAACAAACGCGTCCTCTCCGCCATCCTCTCCTTCTAGAAATTGCCAATCTTCGCCGCACGCAGCGGAGTAGCCTGTACCGGCAAGTAGGCGCCTGTGGGCTCTGAGGCGAGCATCCCGGTGTCATACCCCGTATTGTCACCCTGCAAGCGGGAAACTCTACCACAGGACACAGGAGCTTGCCATCCATTGACAGTTCACTTGCCCTTGCTGTGAACATTCTCGTTTCGCAGTTCGGCGTCAACGTATCCATCCACATGTCTCCCATCCGAATACATCCTGTGTACGGAGTATCGAGTTCCCGCTTCCGCTGCGGCATGCAGAGATCACACAGGACGGTTCCTAGATGTGACAAACGCATGGACGGTGTCGTAAGAGAGAGCCTCCTTCCTTCTGCCCAGTGACGCGGGCGCACCACCGCTTTTAGCACTAGACCATACCGTTCTCGTACCCTTTATGCTCGCCTTCTTGGTAGCCGAGATATACAATACTTGGAAATGCGATAGTATTCGACGCGCAGATACCGGTAATGAGTGACCACCTGGCAAATGCCTCCATGCCATGTGTAGATAATAACAATATCGAGATTGCTGGAAAGGACCCTTTCTTTCAGATGATCCCCTTGACCAGATCTGCATCTGCGTTATCCCTCTCTTTCTCCTTTCCGAGCATCTTCCTTTGTTACGCCTCCAGATAGCCTTTCCGTGCGTGCAGCAAACAGGTTCATCAGCGCCGAGGGAACCACCTCCACCATTCGTCTCTCCAAGACAATTGCGCCGCTTATCAAACCCTCCGCTTTTTCAAGCAACTAAACAGTAGCGTGCGCTAACCCAACACCAACAATTGTCACCGATAATCCCAGATGCTTCCCAGATTTCTTTCACAATAATCCTGCCTTCCTTTCCTTTCTTTCTCCGCATTTTAGGCTTGCCAACCCGTTGGGAACTTCCCTGATTTCCCATCATCCCAACCACCCCCCATGTCCCACGCCTTCACCCTTTTCCCTCAAACGCGCCCGCCTCTTCTGCAGCTAGTCCAGCCGTGCATCCGTCTCCAAGGCTGTCTTTGACAATTACTGATGCACCGATGATGACTCTCCCTCATCATGGATAATAATAATAATCATAAAAAGGATAAAGGTGGCCGCTTGTGAGCTCCCCAGCCACCAGCACCAGGCCCACGCCGCTACGCCCGCCCGCCGCCGGCCCCCGAAATTGAAATTGAGAAACCATGCTCAGGTCCACCCACATACACGCTTCACGTGTGCATCCAACGCGTCGTGACAAAGATCCGTCATCCACGCAACGCTTACCCCTCGTGTCTTGCAGGCTTTGCGTGTTCTTTGCGTGTCGAGCGTAGGGTATGTGCACACGCGACAATCATCATCACATCCATCACGGTGTAGGCGACGTTTCTGAATCCGTCGCCCCGTCCGCAGTCCGCTACGCCCGAGGCTTCATCTGCACTGGCGGGACTCAGGTCTCGGTGCCAGACGAACTGGGGCTACGTGGTGGTAGTGAGGATGATATGGGCCTAGGCGACGGGCGTGAGGCTCCGTCTGATCCATCGTGATCCATCGTCATCTCGGGGTGTCTCGGTGGTGTCGTGTGCGTGCATGCGTGACCCAGGCAACGAAAGTAAAAAAAAAGTTAATCGGGAAGCGTCTTTTACCTTACATATGAAAACTCTTTTCTCGTCGCTGTGGAGTTCACAAATTTTTCTCTTCGCTTTAGGGTCCACGGCAATTCTCCGCACCTAGCAACCCGACAGCTTATTAGCAACCAATCTGCACTGTCACCATGGATACAGCCGTGACACCCTCACGAGCCCGGCCCAGACGGATGCCGTCTAATTTTTCTTTCTGGCTTCGCGGCTTCGGTTTCGCTTATTCCAAAGCTGTCTACCCACCTGCATCTACAATCCCGAGGCCGTTGCGCGACCGTTACCGTTACGCTGTGGTGTCACCATCACTCAGTGCAGTAGTGCTAGCTAGCTAGTGAGAATGCATGGAGAAGATAGAATAGTGTGCACAACGCAACGGGCTGAAGAAAGCTTGCGAAGCAAACGCTCTTCCTGCTGTTGCAGAACGCTGGTTTGGCCCTGGATCCAATGATTCAGCAGCGCGGAGATGTCGGATGCGTACGTTGCAGCATGCGAAGATGGTAATATGCATATACGATGATGCCCCCCGAGCTTGCCCTTTTCGAGAAGCTGATGAGCTTTGACGAAAGGGGATGGAAATTTCGAGACACGATTTTCTTTCGTTCTCGTTCTCTTCGCTGCTGGGAATAATTTGATGGTTGCGGTTATGGGCATGGGGGTGGGATATTAGGGGTAGGATTCACAATGGGTGTCTATGAAGGGGAGATGTAGGATGAGGGAGCTGATGCCCCTCGCAAAGTGGGAGGGGTCTCCAAATCCCTCTTCCCGCCTTGCAAAGGCTGCAGAGATGTGGCATCGTCCGGTGTTCAAAGACAGACTTGCATCTGGACAGCTCAGAAGCCAGAAGAAGAATGCTTCTGCCCCAAGGACGAGAAACCGTCCTGAAGCTCCCTCTCGCTCGTAATTGAGCCATTGCCCTCTAGGGCAGCTTCCAAGTATGCCATCCAGCATTCGTGCGTATCCGTAGGAAGTCGCAGATTTCGACAATCAGGGCTGTGGAATCGAGTATACCGAATCGAAGGCTTTGCTGACTGCTGGCCGCTTTCAACCAGGAACTACCGCTACTCAAAGGTCAGAAAAGGCCAAATTAGCCTTTAAAGGATGCTCCATCGTCGATTCGCCTCTCTCAATTGAGATGAGATGAAAAGAAACCCGATGCGTGGATGCAATCGACGTTGAACGGTGAAGCGACGTCGGCTGAGGAGAGTTGCTCGAAGAGGGGTCGTCATATTTATTTACGGAAGACGGCCGAACATTGTTCCGCTCGCCCATCGGAGTTTAGCTCCCGCCGACGAAATTTCGGGCTTGGCATTGGCATCCGACCAGGGTCTAACAAAAAAGTTCGAGAAGTTCGTACACCATAATGCTGCTGTCGCAAATGTCCATGTCTTCTACTACATATTTTGTTTAAGACTTTCCTTTCGGGCCCCACGGTCGCTAGATCTGAACATTTCATCTCTAGCCTGTAATTACACCCGGCTTCGTTCCTGCCGCAAACGCCGGCCCCGTTCTTCGTTTGTGAGGTCCCATCATGGACATTCACCGCTCACGCTTCGTGCCTTACCCGCCCTCGGCGATCAACGCGCTCGCCTTCTCCCACTCACAACCGGACAATGAGACCACAGACCCCGCGAGCCTGCGTCTCGCGCTCGGCCGCGCGAACGGCAACATCGAGATCTGGAATCCCGCCAACGGCACATGGGTGCAGGAGAAGGTATTCCCCGGCGGCAAGGAAAGAAGTGTAGAGGGGCTGGTATGGACACAAGAGCCCGACGAATGGACCGAGAGCGGGAAGCTGGTAGAGGGCAGGTTGAGGCTGTTCAGTATCGGGTATTCGAATAGCGTGACGGAGTGGGATCTGGTTTCTGGACTGCCCGCGCGCCAGAGCAGCGGAAACAGCAGTGAAGTGTGGTGTTTTGCGGCGCAGCCCCGGCGGTCGATAAGAGGCGGCTCGAAGAAGAAGGGCGACGAGGTCAAGGAGTATCAGCAGCTTGCGGCGGGGTGTGCGGATGGCACCGTGGTGCTGCTTTCGACTGCAGATGACGATGTCAGATTCGAGAGGTTCTTGTCCCGGTCGACGACGAAGAAGGCGAGGGTGCTGAGTGTCGCGTACAAAGACCGGACTACGGTGCTCGCGGGATATGCGGATAGCACGATTCGAGTGCTGGATACCAGGAACGCGAATGTTCTCAGGACGATTTCCCTAGGGAGCGGACCCATCGGTGGGCCCAAGGATATCCTGGTGTGGAAGGTCAAGTGCTTCCCTAATGGAGACTTCGTTTCTGGAGATTCCACCGGAGAGATCCGCATCTACGATGGGAAGAATTACAGCCAGAAGCAGCGTATCGCGGGGCATGAGGCGGATATCCTGGATCTTGCAGTGTCGCAGGATGGCACCATGATTTTCAGCGGCGGTATGGACAGGAGAACTTGCTCCTACACGTGCAGCAAGAAGAAGGGCAAGATGGGACAGTGGGCCAAGGTCACACATCAGAGACATCATGAGCATGATGTGAAGGCCATGGCTACATACGAAGGCCACCAACTCAATGTTTTGGTTTCGGGAGGTAAGGAGAAGCACTCTGCCTCCGCCGTATAACCATACTGACATGCGCAAGGCATTGATACCAAGCCCATCGTGTTGCCTCTTCGCCAGTTTGGAAAAGAGTATAGTCGCAGTCTTCCATTCCTGCCTCACACGCCTCCTCTGGCAAGTGCCCCTGAAGCAAGATTACTGGTCAGCTGGTGGAGCGCCGAAGTGCGGATCTGGCGCGTCAAGAGCAAGCAGGAAGGGTCAGAGAAGCCAAAGGTCGTTGCACGGATTGCACTCCAAGGACCGGAGAACATCACCTCCGCTTCCATCTCTCGGGATGGCAGTCTGCTAGCGGTGTCCACGGCGGCCGAGGTCAAACTCTTCCACGTTTCCCCTTCAACCTCATCTGGCGGGCCCAGCCTGCGTATTCGTAAGCTGGAGATGCCTACGACGACCGGTGCCAAGCTCGTACGCATAGCACCCAACGGCAAGTGGATAGGTGTGGTCACTGTGGCGGACGAGATCAAGTTTGTACGTGTCATCCCAGAGGAGGACGGTTCTGAGAGGCCGCGCGTACTCCGAGAACCATTACACGTCCATCGGCTTCGGCGAGAAACCGACTCACGAGATCCTCTGAATGGGCCCAATGGTCAGTACAATCGATCCATCACCCACGCAGAATTCTCCAGCACTAGCAATTTCTTCGCTGTCACGGACCTTGCTGGATACGTCGACACGTTCGTCGTGGAGGGCTACGAAGACCCCACGGCGCCGGAACTGGATATTGCCAAACCTTCATCCACTCCTTCAACGGACGGTGAAGAGTCGGATGACGAGCACGAAGAGCCTGTCTCAAGAATCACGAGTCTGGGCCAAAGATGGATACGTAATCCGTCAGGTCATCTCTTCCCCCAACTGGACTCCACTCCCCTCATCCTCTCCTTCAAGCCCATCCCCGGAGATGTTGCTCGGCCCGAGCCCAACGGCAACCCCGCCGTCCATCCCACGAGACACAGTCCTCACCCGCGCCCAAGATATACCCCCGAGACGGAGGAGACGTTGCTCGTCGTCTCTGCCAAGCACGAGCTCTACGAGTTCGAGACACTGGCGGGTCGGATGTCAGACTGGTGTAGAAGGAATCCTCCGCCGAGTTATCCTGTGCAGTTCCAACGGATCAAGGAGCCCATCAAGGGATGCATCTGGGATGTCAGCGACGGGAACAATCGGCTGTGGCTCTACGGCGAGAACTGCCTGTTCATGTTCGACCTCTCTCAAGACTTTTCTCTCACCCCGGAGGCGGCTGCCAACGGTGTTGTGGAGACCACCGCGAGCGCCAAAAAGCGTAAACGCGACGCAGTCACCGAAGCTACCCACACGACACCGCGCAGAGGCCACGCGGGCGCGGGCGACGCCGTGCGCTCCGGCCAGGCACCTGTGTCGAAGTTCCGCAAGTTCGAGAACGTCGGTGGCAAGGCGGAGGGATCGACGGCGGCGGGGAGATCGGCATGGATCGACGTCGGGGCCCTGGACAGGATGGCCGAGTCTGACGACGACGAGGAGGACGAGGAGGATGAGGATGATAGGGAGGCGAGGCGACAAGCTTTGGCCCACTTGCGGCGGGAGCAGAGTACGAACGAGGAGAATGGCGAGGAGGAGGAGGAGGGGAAGAAGAGGGAGAAGGACGCGTGGTGGCATACGTTGAAGTACCGGCCTATCCTGGGGATTGTGCCTGTGGGGAGGGATGACGAACCGCTGGAGGTGGTACTAGTCGAGAGGCCGTCATGGGAGTTGGATCTACCGCCTCGATTTGTTGGTAGTCATGAGTAATACCTAGGTAGCAAATGGAAGCAGGAGGGGAGTTCTTTTGCCTTGTCATACGGGTTCAACGTTCCATGGTCGTATTTTTGGTGGCTGCTGTGGACGTCGTGTCCGTGGTGCAAGAATGCGGTGTGTTGCCTTCCATTATTATTCTTGGGTCAACGACTTGATGTTGTGGGAGGGTAGGTTAGGATCACGTGTAGTGGCTGTAAAAGTGTAACATTTGAACGAATACTCCGCTGCTGATAACATAAATGGAGACTAAGCTCCTTTCGTCAAACTCGCCTAGCCCAACGCGGAGCTTGTAAGATCTCCAACCAATAGCCAAGACGCAAGTGTCATCAAAACTGTTCCATTGGCCTTGAAACCTGCCAAGCACCTTGGCACGTTTAGACTGTCTCGTCCGCGGCAGTCTAAGTCCGCGGCGGGGCGCGAAGGCGAGCGAGGAGTCTTGTGGGAGTCGTAAGCTTTTTTCTCGTGGGACGCGTGGAGCAGAGGAAAAGTCTTGTCAGGAACATTGCAGGAACAGCTTCGCACGAACAGGTGGCACGCTGGGCAGAGATTTGGGTAGATGGGGAGTCGTCAGTCGTCAGTTGCGGACCTGGAGGCAACTGTGGATGAAATAAGCAGCGGCGAATCGACTCTCGAGCCAACAGATGTCGTAAGCGCGCAGTGCGAATCCGACCCGCAGAGCCTCGTCAGAGGACAAACCCATCATGATCATCATCCCATGATCGAAGGATCGAAATTGGCAAGGCGGGCGTTCCCACGTAACACGGTCGAATAACACAGTCGGTGTAGTCATGAGGTCCCTGCAGGGGTCTACGTGTGTGCACTGTGTGGGCGTGCAACGCGAGGACACGCGGCCCAGACGATTTCGAACTCCGCTAGGAAAGCCATCCATGATCCGCTTCGTCTTTTCTCTACGAACTGGGATGGCGGGCTACTATCATATCAGATGTTTGATTTGCTTGCGCGTGTACGGAGTAGAGGATCAGATAGATAGATGGAGGGGAGGGGGTATTTATCAAGCGATGCCCGCATTGTTGGAATGCGGTTTAAATTATTCGTGCAGCTGGACAGCAATTTCCCTGGACGCGCGCATCTGCCGTGGGAGAGCCTGGGAGTCCCTGTTTAGCTGAGAGGAGAGCAGTGCATCTCCAGTATCACGGCTGGATCGATCTCGAGGAGAGGGTTCTCTGCCACCAGGAAAGCTCGACGGGACAAAGGCAAGTCAAGTCTCACAACAATTATTCTGGTCTCCTCCACTCGAAGGTGGTCTGCAGGCTGCCGCTGCCGCTGGGCTTTGTCTCTCCCAGGAGGAACCAGAAACGCCACGCCGGTGGGAGCTTGAGAAAAGTGTTCGGCATCTGGCCAGGGGATTACGCGGCCGCTGCGTACACACTTCCTCCGCCAAGCCCCCCCGTCCCCCGTCCTCGTTCTCTCCGCGGCAGACCGATCCCACCCTCCCTGCCAGCCCTGGGCTTCTCAGCGCGCTCATCACTACCACCACCACCACACCTCCTCTCCCTCCGCGCTTATCTCTTGCGCTTCCCTTTATTCTCGCCCGCCGCGTGCTGCGATATCGTGACCCTCAAGAGAGACTCCTCGTCGTCTGGGTTCCGTTTTCGCTACAGCATCGTTGCTGCGCCATCCTTCCAGTACAGTACAGCCGCCCCAGCGTTGAGGGCTGTGCACAATCAGATCGCAGCAGCCTGGTTTCAGTCACCCATCAACCTCCCTCACCTCTCCCCGACATCCTCCTCGACACTTCACACTCCTCTCAATCGCAATCATCATCACCCTCACTGACATCGACCTCCAACCGCCCTCATGGAGCGGTCGCGCGTGCCTGCAGGCCAGCGGCCTCAGTCTCCAGAAGCGACCCCATCCGACCCTGCCCAGTTCGCAAAGGACATGACGACACAGTTCCGCCAACGCTTGAGCACACGGCGGATGAACCAGCTCAGCTCCCTCGCACAATCGCGATCCTCCTCACCCGCGAGGCCCATCGTGGGCACCCCGCAATCCCCAGCCGTCACCGACGCACCGCCCTCCTACTCGTCGATCCGCAACATCCCTCTGATCCCGCAGGCCCCCCATCCATCCGACCTCCGTTCCTTGCGCTTCAGGAACCAGCTGCATATGCTCTCCGAAACCCCGACCAACTGGGAGAACCCGGGCCTTCTCGACGACGCATTACGAGCCGTCCCCACCGAGCAGATCTACGCTGCTGCCGAAGAGCAAAGTCAGCTCTACAGAGCACAGGCTGAGAGTCTGGGGAAGGCCCCCAAGTGGACGTATGCAGACTGCGTCATCCGTGCGCTCATGACCTGGTTCCACGACAAGTTCTTCGAGTGGGTCAACAACCCGCGCTGTTCGCGGTGCTATGCTCCCACCGTGGGGTTGGGCAGGACGCCGCCTCTACCAGAAGAACAGGCTCGCAGCGCCGGCACGGTGGAGCTGTACCAGTGCTCGAATGGGCAGTGTCAAGGGCTTGAGCGATTCCCTCGATACAAGGACGCCTTTGTTCTCCTGGAGGAGCGCAAGGGGCGTTGCGGCGAGTGGGTCAACTGCTTTGGCATGCTTTGCCGCGCTATCGGGGCTCGTGTCCGCTGGATCTGGAACCCAGAAGACTACGTATGGCTGGAAGTGTGGTCGGAATATCAGAAGAGATGGGTCCATTGCGACGTGACGGAAAACACATGGGATCAGCCCCTGATGTACACAGAGGGTATGCTTTCATTTTTTGCCGCCATCCATTGAATGCGCACTGACACAATGCAGGCTGGAAGAAGCAAATGTCTTACATCATCGCCTTCTCCGCCGAGGGCGCATACGATGTGACCCGAAGATACGTCCGCGACCAAAAGTACGCGAAACCGCGCAACAAGTGCCCGGAATCCGTCCTCCTGCATATCCTGGCGGAGATTCGTGCCAAGCGCCGCGCTCGAATGACCAAGGACGAGAAGTTCCGCCTCCAGGGCGAAGATATGCGCGAAGAGAGAGCGCTCTGTGCCTGCACGATCCAGGCCATCATCTCTGGGATCAACAACCTCGACATCAACAACTTGCTGAATGGAGGCAGTGCCACCCCTGCGCGGTCCGATCCGGATGCTCAAAAGGCGGCTGAGAGGGCGGCCGAGAACGCCCAAAGTCAACGGGTGCACCGGTCTGGCGAGAGTCGCCATGGCAGCCCGCGCAACCAGCAGAATCCTCAGGATCCCCCACGATGAGTTGGAGAGGTTGTATTTGATTTCTGCCTCTCTATCAAACCTTCGAGTCTGTAAGATGGGAACACTCGCTACATCGCGGAGACTACCATCGCTTCAGGGCACCTCGACTCGGCTGGCGATGATCTCGACCACTGAACGGGGTCTCGGGCCAACGTCTGCCTGGCGCATAGGACGCGACATGGTATGTTCGCACGACAGATGGTGCACTTGAACTATGCGACGAGGCCATGGCACGTTTGCATCGCATCTGCATGCAGCACTTGCAGAAAGCCCACCAGCAAACGAGGACTCGGCTTCCGGCTCGACCCTTTCGCCGTTTCGTGCAAAGGTTTCCTATTATACCCCCTCTATACCTCGCCATCTCACGACCCGAGATGTTAGTAGATAACGTCTAATGTCCGCCTACGCCACGTCATGGGACCATGTTGCTCTTCTCCTCCTGCTCCACGGGAAGGAAGCTAGGGAATCCCCCGTTCTGATGTGTGAATCTGGAATCCAGATTCGATTTCCTTTGTTGTTGTTTTCCCATTTTTGTGTTTTGCAATCTTTTTGAAAAGGCTTTGGCACATGGGGATCTTCGTTTTCCGCGTGCATGGTTATACCCCCGTTTCTGGGAAGCATGTTTCGGTGACTTTGGTTGCAAGGCTGACTTCTGCGCATTTGTTTCCTTTGTCGTGGTCTGGTTGGCAGTGGTTAGTTGGTTGCATGGTGCTGGACTGGATCACCTTTGGTCTCTGGGATGGGGCAAAGTTGCATTCTGCAGCGTGCAGCGAGCGATGGTTCTAGTTTGTTTTTGGTATTGCGATGTTGCTTTGAGAGCGAAAATCGTTGCTGAAGAATAGACTTCTCTGCTGAGAGCGTTTGGCCATGCCCACTGTTCAGTGATATTCCTTGTGGAAAAGTGATGCTAGGATTTTCGTCTCGCCTGAGGCCATTGGTGTTTGGAGACTCCTACTACGTTACTTGACCTTTCCCCTAACACAAAATACCTTATCTTCACTTGCAGCCTTGCATTCGTCCTATGCTCTCTCTCTACCACTACGCAACATCAATCCGCATCTTAACCCCCGGCAACTAAACATACCGATACCAGCCACTTGGGCCATGCGGCTCCTCTCGCTGCCGCATCTCACAGCCCGGCATCCGAAACCGCAAGAAGACCGCTGACTTGCAAACCTCTTGGCATATCCTCTGTAGTCGTGCCCATTGCCCGTGAGAGACGGTGAGGAGAGGTATTTTTAGCCCACTGACACGGACCGGACTGCGCAAAGCTTAATAATGTCTTGGCAGAGGGGACAGGGAGAGGCGGGGAAGAAGAGAGGGGATTGGTGGCGCTGGCGAGATGAGAGATGAGCGTGTCTTGATGGTCATGGTCACTGGTGATGCCATGCATGCATTTGCCTGGTGTGGGAGTGCGAAACCGGACCTTGAAGGGTTTGAGAGTTGGAAATCTCCGTTTTCGAGAAAAGGAGAGAAGGTAAGAACTGATGTTCGTCGAAACAAAACCGTTGGACCATCTCAATTTCCCCTGCTATTCCGATCAACGGACCCGCCTTCCGCTCTGGCAACGATCGCTCATCACATCCACCGCTTTGCCCTCCCCACCGCTGCCAACAAACCCGCTGATGACTCCCCCACAGCCCTGCGCTGCACCGCCTCAGGGACCCTCTTCGCATCCCGTAACCCCATCCGAGCATGCTCTTACCCCGTCCAGTTTAGCCCCTGTGGCTAGTGTAAGGCGCAGGACCAGGCCTGAAATTCAGCTCTCCACCGCACGGACCTGAGCTGGCACCCAGGGAAGGGGGCTGAGACGGCGCGGGTCGTTGTACAAAAGGTTCGTGTGGGAACTCGGAAGAGCATTTGTTTGGATATCCTCTGTTCTTGTCGCTTGCGGTTTGCATACATACAGCTTCCATCCACGAGTTTGTGTGTTTGTCGTCGGGTTGGGTTGATTCGCCGATTTGCGACTTGTTTACTTTTTCCAACCAGAGCACTGTTTACGGGGGACCAACCTCCATTTTCACGAATCGCACTCCCAACGACGACAAGAGCTACGATAACGAGCTGGTTGAGCGGATAGGTCACTGCCACGATACGCGATTTCTGAACTCGAAGGAATCTCCGGCCGAGACTCGTACACGAACACATACACATTCATACATCCATACCTCAGAGATGGGCAAGCTCGGCAGATTCGCGTGTATAATCACGCCTCTCCTCTTGACGCTCGCGTCGCTGCTATGCCAGGTCCTCGTGTTTACGGGGCAGTTGAACAAGGACAGTAGCGTCCAGAGCGGGTTGTATTTCTTCAAGGTACGGCATCGCTGCCGTGATGGAATTGGGACCATGAACACCCAACTAACACATCTCCCAGGCAAACACCAAAGGTTTCAACCCCAAGCCCCTCTCCAACGTCGCCGACATCCCGCACACGGACGCCGACAACCGCCTCATCGCCGCCCTCCAAGGCGTCCAGACCTCCGCCACCCTCAAGGACTTCTACCAAGTCGGCCTCTGGAACTACTGCTCGGGAGACATCGACGCCAAGGGCAAGGAAACAATCACCTACTGCTCCCCCCGCAAATCCTCCTACTGGTTCAACCCCATCGAGGTCTGGCAATTCAAGGACGTCACCCCGGACCAGATCTACAACGACGAGATGAAGAAGGGCATCGACGCCTACAGCAGGGTCGCTCGCTTCGCCTTCTCCGCCTGGGTCATCGCGGCCATCCTGACGGCCGTCGAGTTCGTCGTGGGCATCTTCGCTGTGCTGAGTCGCTGGGGCAGCCTCGTCACCACCATCGTCTCCGCCGCGTCCACCATCTTCATCATCGCGGCCGCCGGGTCCTCGACCGCCATCTACCTCGCTCTCGCGGGCGTCTTCCGCAGCGTGCTCGCGCCGTACAACATCAAGGCGTCCCTAGGCAGCAGCATGTTCTCCGTCGTTTGGCTGGCTGTGGCGTTCAGCGTGGCCAGCGGCTTCTTCTGGATGATTAGCATTTGCTGCTGCTCCGGCAAGAGTCCCCATAAGAAGGTCGTTGTCGAGAAGGCGCCGTATACGTATGAGCGCGTTGCGAGCCCGTATCTCGGTGCGCAGCAGAGCGGGGTCGAGAGCCATGCTATGGCGCCTGTGGGCGCGCATGGAGGGCACGGTGCGGCGTATGAGCCGTATAGGGAGCATAGGGTGTAAACTCGGAAAGGATCGGGGGATGGGGGTTTGAGACGGCTCGGGGAAGTGGTTCGGTGGGAGTGGAGCATGACGGCGCGCGAATGGCAGACGGAAGAGACTTGGATGTTACTGCCTTGTTTGGACTCCTGGGGTTCTCGTCTTCTTTCCGTATGATATTTTTATACCACGGTTTGTTTTGGCGTTTAGGGGGCTCATGGCTCTTGATTTTTTTTACGGATCGGGCCGGTTGGAAGAAGGGAAATGAGGGTAGATGATGCTGGGGTAGAGTCTTCGGGAATGATAACATGTTTATCCATTTACTTGGTGCCCTTTTTGGTTCCTGTGAGCAGCTTGGAAGTACGGTGCCTTCGCGGGGGTTGTATGGGAAATATACATTTTCCAATCGCTCTATGCATGCATTCTATCTATGTCTAGTCTATCCCATTTATCTTTCTATCGTCCATCTCGTCCATATTCAACCCCCCCTCCCCAATGAGTCCCCATTCGACCATCACCATTATCCCCTCCTCACCCTCAACCCATCCCCTCTCCCCTCACAACCCCAACACCTCCCCAACCAACCCAGCAATCTCCTCCGCCCGCTCAATCGCAACCTCATGCCCCGCCCCCGTCATCACATGCACCCTCCCCACCCCTTCCC
>JAFHBW010000424.1:0-25313 GCA_019022765.1 Westerdykella sp. P71 | reverse complement strand
ACCCATATTTTTTTACTACCCAGTACACGCTTAAGAACCAAATAATCGGTGGGTGGGGAGGGGTTATGTTTAAAAGTGATGTTGTTTGTGTCACCCCCCCCCCCCCCCCCAAAAAAAAAACCACCGCTACTTTCCATGGCCACAGACACACCTCGGGCGGCTGCGCCGGCCCTGGAAGCACACGAGGGTGTGCCCCCGCAGAACAAAAACGACGTGCTGTATGACCAATGTGCGAAGGCACCACAGGGCACCCTCTTCTTCCAGCGCGATTTGTCGAACATGGCCGTCGCGGACAATCTGAATGAGCTCATTGTCCTGGTCCAGGAACTAGTCGACATGCAGCTCATGAAGCCCATGACCTTCGATGGCGAGCCCTGCTGGAAGCTGCGGACCCGGCAAGACGCCGACAAGTCCGCCAACATCAATCGCATTCTACGCGCCCCTGGCTAACAATCTCAGGTTACGAAAGCTGACATCGGACGAGCGGCTCCTCTACCACCATATCGACCAAGCACAGGCCGAGGGCGTCTGGACGAAAGCCCTCCGCTTACGCACGAACATGACCCCCCAGGCCGTGAACAAGTGTCTCAAGAGCTTGGAGAACAAGGATCTAGTCCAGTCCGTCATGAGCGTCAAGTTCCCCGCTCGGAAAATGTATTTGCTGAAACACCTACGACCATCGGAAGACATTGCAGGAGGCCCGTGGCAATCGGAAGGAGATTTCGATATGGCCTTGATCGACACCGTATCCCGGATCGTGGAGCAGCTGATCCAAAAGGAAACTTGTGTCACGGTGCCCCCGGGATACAACAACTACGACCGCTCGGCAGCCATCGCACAGAAGAAGGCCCAACTTCGGGCCGCACATGACATAGAGGATGCACCGCCTGTCAAGCCGTACCACCCGCCTCGAAACAACAAGCCAAGAATTGTACTCAGTCACGACCCCAAACTCCCAACGGCCGCATCCCTCCTCGAGCAGATCGTATCGCTGGGCATCATTCGTGATAAGGTCATCCGCGAATCCGACATGGAGCAGCTCCTCGACATGATGGTGCTGGAAGGCCGTCTTGAGAAGATTGGAGCAAACTATCGGCTTGCATTGCGCCCCTCAGACGCTGGCGAGGGCATGAACGGATTTGTGGATGCGCCGTGCGGAACCTGTCCCGTTTTTGATCTGTGCGGTGATTCCGGCGAGATTTCCGCGAGGACCTGTGTGTACTTCGCCGAGTGGTTGGGAACAGAGTCCGAGGTGGTATGATTATTGGCCACTTGGTTGGAAGGCCTGGTAAAAAGTGTTTTGCACTATTGCATAGCGACGGCGTTATATAACGGAACACATCAAATCCGGATCCATAGCATCTTCAGGCGTTGCCTTCAATATTTTCGGGATAAACGCAAATCAAACCTTGTAAACACCACACCCCGATTGCATCCTCACAACACCCCTCGGTACTCATACTCCCTTCCTCCCCACGCCCACCACAGCACCCATCACAAACCTCACCCTTCCGTCCACGAACTCCCGCTCAAGCCCAGCCACTAACGCCGATCGAACTCTCTCCCCCCACATCTCCCTCTCGTTTCCTTCCCCCCATCTAGCGCTCACAGCTCGAATTGGCAATTCCATCGCTTGCACAAATTCTGCTGCGTCAACCCACTCATGTTCTAGCCCCACCACCTCAACATCAACACCCTCAGTCCCCGCCTCCTCCAGCGCCCTCTTCACCGAACCGGGGCGATCAATACGCCGCGAGGGAAATGCGAGGTTCATGGAGCTCTCCTCTGAGGGTGTAACGGCGAATAATTGGGCTGGCAGGACTTGCTCAGCTGCGGAGAGGAGGAACGGATACCACGATATGGAAGACCATGTTGTAAGGCCAATAGTTCCGCCGAGGGAGAGGAGGTTGTGGAAGTTGGAGAGGGAGGAGGAGGGAAGGACCATCAGGGCGAAGGAGAGCGTCAGGTGCGTTGGTGGTTTATATGGTAGATTTGGGGGATGTTCTGCGTGAAGGGAGTTGTTAGATAAGGAGAATGGCGGGAGTGTAGGTGATTAGGACAAGATATAGGGAGTGAAATCGGGGCTGGGAGGAACGGGAAGGAGAAGGGAAGGGGAAGGAGAAGAAGGAAATTACAGTAGCATCCACCACATCTGTGACCAAATTTAAAGCATTGCCCCAGCCCTCCCTCGCTCCCCTTTCGCGGACATATTCCACCATCGCCGGACTCACGTCCACTGCTAGTACTTTGATCGTCAGCCTCGCTTCCTCATCTTCCTCCTGCTTTTCCTCCCGCAATTTATCGTAGAAACTGGCGACCACAGCGCCAGTGCCGCGGGCGAGATCCCAGAGTCGCACCTCCCTGTCTCCTTTACCTTTTCCGAAATGTAAATTGTCTGCCAGCCCGGTTCTTTGAATGAGTATATCGGTGTACGGACGTGTGATTCTTTCCGTGCGCAGATAATCCTGGGCAATTGTCGAGGGGGTTCACAGGGCAGAGAGTTGGCTGCGTTGCTTTGGGGTGTCCATGGTGGATGCGGTTGCTGGACAAGTATCTCTTGACAGTGCAGCCCCGTCTTGGGAATATGCTTGCGGAAGGAGGCGTGCAATACTTGGACGCTTATTTATAGGGGCAGTCCAAAGATTGAATAGTCGGGAACCTGTAAATGATATATATCTTGGTTTGTTGGATTCGAACGTCAAAAGAGCATTCCTGTGATGAAGAAAGGGAGAAATCGTAGCTTTGGGGACCAGTGAAGTCCGTGGGGATCTGATCATGTAGCAGCAGTTTCAAGTAGCACGACAGAAGGACACTAGGAACAGTCACGTACGCATCCTCACGCCCTTTGTATCTCCCGGCGGGGACATGGAGACTTTCCTCCAGCGGTGGTGTGGAAAGTCTCCGAAGGCTAGGTCTAGAGTGAGAGAGATGACAAAGATGATGACGACCCCGAAGGGCTCACGCAAGGAACTTTGAGGGGGGACCCAACGGCTATGGTGGTGACAATAACTCAAGTGTAATAAGAATATGTATAGTTCTGTGTACGCAGTAGGTATCGCGAAACGCCATTCCATCTGAAAACAACTCTGAAGACATAAAAACCACTACCAGACCCACACCAACTCTTCGCTCAATGCATCCCACACCCACACTCATCCGCTCTACCATGCAACACCCCCCTCTTCAGAAGATTCCCAGCATACCTCTTCCTAAAGTCCCCAGCATATCCGGTAACATGATCCTGTCCATCCAACCTTTCCCCCTCCGCCGGCAATCTTCCCATCCAACTAACCTCCTCACCCTCTGGGCTCTGAACCTTCAACTCCTTGCCCTTTTCCCTTAACTCCTTCGTAATGGACTCGACGTCGACCTCTAGATAATCACGTAGGAACTCTCCAACCTCAGTATTCTCGTGATTCCCTACCAACGCCGCAGCAATTTTAGGATCGCTGCTATAGATGTTCACGTCCGCAGCCGAGTGACCGTGGGTGGACCACCCCGTCTGGCTGCGTCGGGAAATCATGTCTGCGAATTGATACAGAGCTGTTGCCGGGACGTTGACGAGATTCGAGATCTCGTCGGAAGAAGCGTCATGGATGCCGAGACCGTTCACGACTTGCTCTTCGATGAAGGTGGAGATTTTGGATTGGGAGGCGGAAGGGTGGGTAAGGAGGTATTCTTCGTAAAGGAGAGCCATGCGTTCGGCGGAGTGAGAGGCGTTGGCTAGGGGCCCAGGATACCAGAGGTAATCGGGGTAGGAGGGGTGGAGCTCTAAGGAGGAGGTTAGACCAGCGGTTGGATATTAGAGGGGATTGGGTATACGTACGTCGCGCAGTTGCAAGACCGCCGGTCTCATGGTCGGATGTAGACACCATGACGCCGTCTGTAGGATCATTCTTGAGGAACTCTAGGACACTCGCGAACGCCTTGTCGTAGGAGAGGACTTCGTGGACTTGGGCGGCGGGGTCGTTGTGGTGGCCGGCGTGATCGATACGACTGCCTTCAATGAGGAGGAAGAAACCTTTCTCGCTGTCCCGTGTTGCGTGGCTGAGAGCTGTGAGCGCTGTCTCTGCCAGCTCATGCAGGGAGGGATATATATCATCCTCGTTGCGGCGATCGATTTCGTAGGGGATGTCGCCACCAGCGAACAGGCCGAGCATGGGGAAGTTGACTGCTTTGCCGCCGTTCAAAGCGTCAAAGCCCTTGCGGTCGGAAACATAGGTGAAGCCGTTCTTCTTGGCCAAATCAACGATATCCTTGCCATCAGCTCTGCAGGAATCCACAGTGGAATTGGGCAGGAAATGGCATCTTCCACCACCGAGAATCATGTCGACAACGCGTCCTAGCGGATGATCGCCGACCAGCTGTTCAGCAATCCGGTCCTCCTCTTGTCGCATATTGACATGCGAGGCAAAGCAAGCAGGTGTCGCATCAGTGATCCGTGTCGTCACGACCAAGCCCGTCATATATCCCGCCTTCTTCGCGGCCTCCAGCACCGTACCGCAGGGCTCATGATTCGGCAGCACGGAGATGGCACCGTTGTAGCTCTTCATTCCACACGAAAAGGCCGTCGCCCCTGCCGCGGAATCCGTGATCAAACTAGACGAGGACCTCGTCCTGGATTGCCCAATCAAATGCTGGTCCAAAACCAGCTGCTCATTATACGGCGCTCCGTTTTGGAACTGCATGAAGCTCCTAGTCAAGCTCAAGCTCGTTGGGCCCATACCATCGCTGACCATGAAGACGAGATTGCGCTTCCCGCTCGGGTGCGCCGGGCCTGTATGAGGCGTATCTTGAGACTTCTGGTAGACGACCGCGAGGATAATAACCGCTGCTGTAGCGAGGACAGCCCATGCAAACAGGCCTACTTCCCTCCAGAACCTCCACGTCCGCGGTCCGGATGTGCGGTGTGTGGGTTCACCGGTCAAGAGAGCATCCTCTTCGGCGAGGTCGCGCGAGCGCTCGGAGGAGGACCGCGCGGATAGGAGAGGGCGTTCACCGGCCATGGTGAAAAGACGGTAATCAAGAGTACGTGGAGGCCTTGAGAAGGAGGATTAGGGAGGGATGTGTTATCTTGAAATACGGGAGAGAACGACGGTCGCTGTGGCAGCCTGCTGACAGCCACACAGATATTACTTTCGCGATTTCATGAACTAGATATAGTGAACGATAGACGAAGAGAGGCAGGGGAAGCGAGTTGATGTCTATTCCATGGCTCCGATGTTGCGAAGAGGGCGGTGTTGAGGGGAGTGACACGGCGCCAAGGGGATCCGCCGGTGATCATCCTTGGCACCCAGGAACGTGCGTCTGTGCGTTTTCAACACCACATGCATGTTGCGCCTGACGATCTTCTGTGGACGGAGGATCATGAGCAGGCTTCCATGTGTGAGTATCCGCCTGGTACGTTATGAAAGCGGCTTGAGATAGATTCTGTATTTAATTTGTCTTGCACTACTTCCAAGGCCGGAACGTCTGGTGTAATCCTCCGTCTCACATACAATTCGTTCACAGACAGAGTGACAAAATCACCAACGCCTTCCCTCCATCAAAACAGAGTTAACGCAGGTCATGTAGTTTTCTTATTGAAGAACATAATAATAGACCGACATACAAAAAGTAAAAGCAAGTGCAGCAAGGATATACCAGAACGCATGAAGCCAACCCAGACCGCCACCGACACCCAGACGCGCCAAGATGAATACCAGATGTTGCCCATAATCGCATTTTAGTGTGGGAGTGGGTACCTTTTGTAATTAGAGTCCAAACCCCCGTCTTTCACGGTAGGAGTGGGTGATGTCGAGGCCGTGGATTGAGCAAGGCTTGGGCCCAAAGAGAGCCTGTGGATACACGGCGATCCACGAAGTGCAATCAGGCGCCAAAATCCTGCCCAAACGTTCCCCCAAATCCACCCCATTCAGTCTGTGACTCTAGCATCCAGCTGACCGGGTCGAAAATTTCAAAGCTATTTGCACTCGTAAGGCCATTCGGCAGCTGTAACGGCATACTGAGCGTATTAAGGTGCGGACTAAATTGCGGCAGTGTATGGGTTGGATTCTCAATGGTAAGGCAATCCGGAGGAGGGGTTTCGTTGCCCGAACTGTCGGCATTGGTAGGATTGTTGACGACTTTGGTGTCGAGCTGTTCAGCGGCACCGCTGACTTGTGACTCGCGCCAGCGCCATACGCAGTCGAAGACTACGCTCATGCTCATGCGACTCCGGATGATGAGGCCGAGGGGATCTTCCAGCATACCGTTGCTTTCTCGACGTTCGGACTGCGGGTTCATGTTGAACATGGAGATGTTCGGATTGCCGACGACGGGGGACTGCGACATGCTCTGCAAACTGCTTCGACCGCGTGAGCTCTCTTTCCACAGCTGCGCTAATACTTCGGCGAGCCGGTCCAGCAGGTCATTGGGCATGACCTTCGATTTCCTCATAGCATCGATGGTTTTGAGAACGAAGTTACGGCCCTGGTCAAACGGTAGTCGGGCGGAGAAATCCGAGTTCAGGAGCTTAAGGAGGGCGAAGCCCGCGGCCAAGGACATCTGCATGATATAAAAGGGAACATATTTCAGCTTGTCTTGCGCCTGCAGCTCAAAGACGCATTTTAGGAAGCCTGTAGCGGCATAATAGAGATCGAGTAGGTCGTCGCGCCTTTCCAGGCGGGGTTCCGAGTTGAAGAACGAGTAAAGATGGAGATGAAGCGACACTGCCCGGTGATGGAGTTCTTCTGTGCCTGCGGTTGCGATTAGTTTGCATCGTTAAACTGGAAGCAAATGCACCCACTCTTATCAACGCCGTCCAGATTCTCGCGCTCTTCTTTCAGGCGATCATTCTCAAGATTCATGTATGTGGTAGCCGCGCCGTCGGCAAACTTGCGGCTCGTCGAAGCGTAGAGCAGTTTGTTAATCCGACTAGCAGCCATCTCCTGGCGCAACCTTACGAATAGGGTCGGCGACATGATCTGCATGTGGTTTTCATCATCACTCCTGAATTCCAAAGTGGAATCGTAGAGCGTAATGGATGGCTGCCCATATCCTGTAGACACACTGATGGTTGTTAGCAAACTCAAGGGGCTCTCTAGGAGGGATACGCACGTTTGAGCAACGATGTTGCATACGGCCCACGTCCGCAGACGATCATTGATGTCCCTCTTTTCCAACTGCACTTTCGTCCGTGAAAAGTCTTGGGGATGGGTGGGCTGATGCAGCCCAATCTGCATGGCAATCTGCATCATGACCCCGCAAAGCATGAATGTAGGGTCGCTGACAGTCGTCCTCGCAGGCAGCGGCCATGTGCAAAGAAGGCAAAGTGCCTTCACAACATGGTGGTTGGGTTGAGTCTTGATCGTCCGCCATATTTCGTCGGTCAAGGGTTCTTTGAGGCGCTTCAAAAGATTGGTATCGCCCTGATAGTGGCGCGCCGCAACGCTAATGATGGCCCAGAATAGCAATTTGGAGTCTTTGGAGTAGACGTCGTCCGGGGATCGGGTGGGTTCGAGGAAAGGCAACAAAGGATGGTAATGAGTGAAGAATTCGTCGAAGAGTTCCGTGGCCTGTGCTGGAGAGATCTTGACGTCGTTGGGCTCAGTGCCCAAGGAAACGAACATGGGGGAGCCGCTGCGGAGGTCCAGCAGAGAGGTCGCAACCTGCTGGTGCTGGGTCTGCAAATAGGCGTCCTCGGACTCTCCCTGGCCCGACGCCTGGCTATAGCTGTGTCCTCCGTTGCTGGCGGCGACCGTTTGCTGGGGGATCAATGCACCTCTACCCTCATACATGGCGAGGCGCTCCCTCAGCTGCTCCATCTCCTTCTCCATTTCGGCATTGCGGTTCCGCTTGCCAACGCGCTTGAAGTTGGGCTCGATGACACATCTAAGACGCTGTTTTACGCATCGGTCGCAGCTCTTGAACGGCTCTTGCTGGACATTGCACTTCAACTACGGGAAGTCAGTCGACCGTCATTGTGGGCGTCTCGAGGCGGGTGCGGGAAGGGTTGACTCACCTTCTGCTGCCGGCACTCATTGCAAGCTGTATACTGCGCGGTTAGCCACTTGCTTCTCTGCGGCAGTGAGTCTCATGGCATACGGACCCCTCTTCACGACGGCTGTCCGTCGCGATTGCGACTGGCGACCATTGTCACCGTTTTCTGCCTCGTCGTCGCTCGAGGCGGGGCGCTTGAAGACGTGTGAGCGGGCGCTCGTGGGACTCGCGATGTAGGATAGCTGCTGGGTGGTCTGGGTCCCCGGCGTCGTCGGGGACATGGAGAGCATCCTGCTGAGGTCAAACAGCCGTGGCAGCTCGGGGTCCAGCACCGATATCGCTCGTGAGCGCCCCCCGAAGCGGGCGTCGAGGTTGACTTGTGCGGGGTGCGGTGAAGATCCAATCGGGAGCACTAGGCCTGGGCTGCGGCGAAGCTCCGGCAGAGACCTCCGAGAGACCTTTTTTGGATTTTCCAAGGGGAGTTTTTCGAACGTTGCCGCTCTGAGCCTCTGGCGCGCTGCGAGCCTCAGTCAAATGGAGATTGTGGATAGAAGAACTAGCATATCACCGCGCCGGCTGCGGGTTCTATAAGGCTGGCGATCGAGGGTGCATGCACGCGCAGAAGTTGCTGCAGGCGGCCGGCGAACCAGGAGAGGATCAGCGAATACAATGCGAAGGCGAAAGTCACGGAGCCCCGTATATGGAGAGGCTCTGTTCCCTTCTGAAGGCATCCAGACTAATTCTGCTGCCACCATGGGTAGCGGCTGTTCAAGCTTGTCGACGCATTTCATTACGGCCTGTGGTGGTTGATACAGCCAATCATTCCTACCTTGAGGGTGATCTGGAGAGCCTCCTCTGCTGCTGGACGGAAATGACATGCGAGCAATTGGTCACCTTTTGAGATCGAACACAAGTCAAATACACATGCTCAAGGAAACCGGAGGGGTCAATTCATCGCGGTGGGATTGCCCATCTGGCGCGTACTGCCGGCCTGTCCGGCGACCAGTGCTTTTCCATCTCTCCGCCTTCACCCCGTCTCTAATCACCTAGGAGAGCGGCCGTATGAGTGGACTTCGTCACTGAGATTGATTTCCTACCCAGTCGCTGGTCCCTGGTGGACCTTCAAAATTGATGTAGGTATCGCCTTGTTTGCATTGAACCCTAAAACCCGGCCTGGAATAGAAACGGCCCATAATGCACATAACACCGGTGGTCCTCATTTTCGACGTCCATTCCCCAACTCCGTCCCGACATTTAGCGCTTCTTCTGCTGCGACTCCTTGAGCACCTTCTTCACCACCTTCTGCTCCTCAATCAGGAACGCGCGGACGATACGGTCCTGGACGCAGTTGGCGCACCGGGAACCGCCATAGGCACGCTGGACGGTCTTCTTGGGGCGGCTGACGGTGGCGTATTCGCGAGGGCGGAGGGCGGGGATACCAGCGAGCTTGATGCCGCAGTCCTGCCATATGATCAGAGATTGAGCAATTCGGCATCTCAAATCCAACTTACACCGCACTTGGGTGCAGAGCCCCTCTTCTTGATGTGCAGGTATCGGAGCTTGCCGCCCGGGGTCTTGATCACACGAACATTCTGGCTCGTGGTGTTGTAGGGAGCCCTTCGGCGCTGCAGCCAACATGTCAGCCCTCATGTCCTGTTTATCCATTTTCCATTTTCCCATCTCACAGGCGCGGGGAGGCATACGTAGGTAAGTCTGGTGTTCGGCATCGCGACGATATTCCCGGAGAATCAGAATGAGGGTTCCTGCACAGAGTTCTGGTGAGCGTAGGTCGAGATTAGCGATGGATCCAAAGCGTACCTGTGTCTTTTGACGAAATTAGCACAATCAACACCGGGCAACAACGTATCTGATGGGTGCGAACTTACCGGGCGGGGCGTGCTGGCTCGTGGTTCAAAAAAGTCGAACTGTCGTTCTCGGTTGTCAAAATGAGTGTGTGCCTCATCAGTAGCGAATCTTGGCATTCCATTCACCGATGTTTTCCCGTCCACGTGATTTCTGCAGCCTGCTTGAAGTGACCCTGCAAGGGTTTGACTTGGCGCGAACTTCATGGGGCTCTCAACTCTCAATTCCAAAGACGCCACTCTCTCCATCTTCCACCCAGCGCATTAATTTCCATCGCGCACAGCGTTGGAGGCGTTCTTCTCACTCCTTTCCACCCCTTCTGATCTGCCTCCCTTTCTCTGTAATCATTTCCGCGCTATCCAAGACGCGTCCATGAACGCGGAGCTCGCAAGAGCTAACTTTTTCAACTCCTGGACAACTTAGGAGAGTCTGTCTTGTGAGCTCCCACACAACGCACCACGCTATCTATAACTCCTGCTGACGGTATAGTCTAGCGGTCTTCATTGTTCTCCAGTCAAAATGGTACTTCCACCCCCTCCTCCCCCGCCACCTCCTCCACCACCTCCTCCTGGGCCGCCTGGCTCCAGCTATGGCGCTCCTCCACCTCCTCCACCTCCCCCCCCAGGCGCCCCAGGCGCCCCCGGCGCTGTCGCGTCACTCAGTGGTCGCCCCCCAGTAGATCCTCAAATCGCAAAGTTTGCGCAGAAAAAGAAGGAATGGCTTCGGCAACAACGACAGCGTTTTGGCGAGAGAAGAAAGGCTGGCTTCGTGGAAACCCAGAAGGCGGATATGCCTCCGGAGCATCTGCGCAAGATTTTCAAAGACATTGGCGATGTTTCACAAAAGAAATTCACCAGTGATAAACGGAGCTATCTTGGAGCATTGAAATTCATGCCTCATGCCGTTCTGAAGTTGCTGGAGAACATGCCGATGCCCTGGGAAAGCAGACGCGATGTTAAGGTGCTCTATCACATCAATGGCTGTTTGACGCTCGTGAACGAGATCCCGCGCGTAATTGAACCAGTCTTCCACGCGCAGTGGGCGGCTATGTGGTTGGCTATGCGAAAGGAAAAGAGCGACCGTCGCCATTTTAAGCGCATGCGATTTCCACCATTCGACGATGAGGAGCCACCCCTGTCGTATTCCGAGAATATTGAAGATGTGGAACCTCTGGAGCCTATCCAACTCGAACTTGATGAAGACGAGGACGCAGCTGTCATCGACTGGTTCTACGAACACCGGCCCCTGCTGGATACCTCCCACGTAAACGGCGATAGTTACAATGAGTGGAACCTTGATCTTCCTAAGATGGCTACGTTGTATCGGCTTAGTCGACAGCTCTTGAGCGACCTCGTGGATAAGAACTACTTCCATATGTTCGACCTTGACAGTTTCCTCACTGCAAAGGCGCTCAACGTTGCAATCCCTGGTGGTCCTCGGTTTGAACCGTTGTACAAAGATATCGACCCTAACGATGAAGACTTCGGGGAGTTCAATGCGATTGATCGCATCATCTTTCGCTCGCCGATCCGGACTGAATATCGAGTTTCATTTCCCTACCTGTATAATTCTCTGCCCCGGAGCGTAAAACTTGCCTGGTACTCCTACCCCCAGGTTGTATATGTTCGTGCAGAAGACCCCAGCTTGCCCGCGTTCTATTTCGACCCCATCATCAATCCGATATCGTCGCGTGCTGTCGCTCCCAAGAACATTACCGTCAGTCACGAGGACGAGGTATTTGGCTTGGGAAATGATGAGGACGACGACTTTGAACTCCCCGATGATGTTGAACCTTTCATGGCCGAGGAGGAGCTTTTTACACCTGACACAGCGTCCGCTATCGCCTTGTGGTGGGCCCCGCATCCTTTTGATAAGAGATCTGGGAGAATGGTAAGAGCTGAGGATGTACCGCTTGTCAAACAGTGGTACTTGGAGCATGTCCCCGCAGGTCAACCCGTGAAGGTGCGGGTATCCTATCAAAAGCTTCTGAAGACCTACGTGCTCAACGAGCTGCACAAGAAGCAACCGAAAGCCCAGAACAAGCAAAACCTCATGCGGACGCTCAAGGGGACAAAGTTCTTCCAACAGACCAAGATCGATTGGGTTGAAGCTGGACTTCAAGTTTGCCGCCAAGGATACAACATGCTCAATCTTTTGATACATCGCAAGAACTTGACGTACCTCCATCTGGACTACAACTTCAACCTGAAGCCCGTCAAAACCCTGACCACGAAGGAGCGGAAGAAATCTCGCTTCGGAAACGCATTTCATCTCATGCGTGAGATCTTGCGTTTGACGAAACTCATTGTGGACGCGCAGGTGCAATACCGTCTGGGCAATATCGACGCCTTCCAGCTTGCCGATGGTATCCTCTACGCCTTTAACCACGTCGGTCAGCTCACCGGAATGTACCGGTACAAGTACAAGTTGATGCACCAGATTCGTTCGTGCAAAGACTTGAAGCACCTGATCTACTACCGTTTTAATTCTGGTCCGGTTGGGAAAGGTCCAGGATGTGGTTTCTGGGCCCCGGCATGGCGGGTTTGGCTGTTTTTCATGCGCGGAATTATTCCTCTTCTCGAAAGATGGCTTGGCAACCTCCTGTCGCGTCAATTCGAAGGTCGGCATAGCAAAGGTGTTGCCAAGACTGTTACGAAACAGCGCGTCGAGTCACACTTCGATCTTGAACTGCGCGCTGCTGTCATGACCGATCTGATGGATATGATGCCAGAGGGTATCAAGCAAAGCAAGGTGAACACAGTTCTGCAGCATCTGTCCGAAGCATGGCGGTGCTGGAAGAGCAACATTCCCTGGAAGGTACCCGGCCTACCGGCTCCCATCGAGAACATTATTCTTCGATACGTCAAAAGTAAAGCGGATTGGTGGATCTCGGTCGCCCATTACAACCGCGAGCGCATTCGACGTGGTGCTACGGTTGATAAGACGGTGGCGAAGAAGAACCTAGGACGTCTCACACGACTGTGGCTCAAGGCCGAGCAAGAACGTCAGCACAACTACATGAAGGATGGACCGTACGTTTCTTCGGAAGAGGCCGTGGCTATCTATACAACAATGGTCCACTGGCTGGAAGCTCGCAAGTTTCAGCCTATCCCGTTCCCCAGCGTATCGTACAAGCACGACACTAAGATCCTCATCCTGGCATTGGAACGATTGCGGGAAGCATATTCGGTCAAGGGCCGCCTAAACCAGAGTCAGCGTGAGGAACTGGCTCTCATCGAACAGGCATATGACTCTCCAGGGACCACGTTGGCGCGGATCAAGAGGTTCCTCCTTACCCAGCGTGCCTTCAAGGAGGTGGGCATTGATATGAACGATAACTACAGTACCATCAATCCAGTCTATGATATCGAGCCCATGGAAAAGATCACGGATGCTTATCTTGACCAGTACCTCTGGTACCAGGCAGATCAGCGCCACCTTTTCCCCAACTGGATCAAGCCTTCCGATTCTGAGGTTCCGCCTTTGCTAGTTTACAAGTGGGCGCAAGGAATCAATAACCTTGACAAAGTCTGGGAGTACCAGGACGGCGAATGCAACGTCCTGATCGAGACACAATTGTCCAAAGTCTACGAAAAGGTCGACATTACAATGCTGAACCGCCTGTTGCGGCTGATCATGGACCACAATCTCGCGGACTACATCACGGCCAAGAACAATGTGCAGCTCAACTACAAGGACATGAATCACACGAATGCGTATGGCATGATCCGTGGTCTTCAGTTCTCGGCTTTCGTGTTCCAGTATTATGGTTTAGTACTGGATATTCTTCTTCTTGGCCTTCAACGAGCAAATGAGATTGCAGGTTCTCCTGAAAGTCCGAACGATTTCTTGCAGTTCAAAGACAAGGAGACGGAGACCCGGCACCCCATTCGGTTGTATACGAGATACATCGACCGCATCTGGGTTTTCTTCAGGTTTACTGCTGATGAATCCCGAGACCTCATTCAGCGATTCTTGACGGAGCAGCCCGACCCAAATTTCGAGAATGTCATTGGGTATCGCAACAAGAAATGCTGGCCACGAGATTCGAGGATGCGTCTCATGCGCCATGATGTTAATCTTGGACGTGCAGTATTCTGGGACCTGAAAAACCGTCTGCCTCGGTCTGTCACTACAATTGAGTGGGATGATACTTTCGCAAGTGTCTACAGCCGCGACAATCCTAATCTCCTCTTCTCAATGTGCGGTTTCGAAGTTCGCATCCTGCCTAAGGTCCGTAACCTTGGCGATGAGTTCCCCGTCAAGGACAGCGTATGGTCTCTAGTCGACAGTACCACAAAGGAACGTACAGCGCACGCATTTTTGCAGGTCACCGAAGAGGATATCCAAAAGTTCAACAACCGCATCAGACAGATTCTCATGTCTTCCGGTTCGACCACCTTTACGAAGATTGCCAACAAGTGGAATACCACGCTCATTGCGCTATTCACGTACTACCGAGAGGCCGCCGTATCCACTGTCAGCCTGCTTGATACCATTGTCAAGTGTGAGACCAAAATCCAAACCCGTGTCAAGATCGGCCTCAATTCGAAGATGCCCTCACGTTTCCCACCTGCGGTCTTCTACACGCCAAAGGAGCTCGGAGGACTGGGAATGATTTCTGGATCTCACATCTTGATTCCAACGAGCGACAAACGGTGGTCGAAGCAGACAGATACGGGTGTCACACATTATCGTGCTGGTATGTCGCACGATGAGGAGACTCTGATTCCCAATATCTTCCGCTACATCATCCCATGGGAGTCGGAGTTCATTGACTCCCAGAGAGTCTGGATGGAATACGCCCAGAAGCGTCAGGAGGCGAACCAGCAGAATCGTCGCCTTACACTTGAGGACCTGGAAGACAGCTGGGACCGGGGTCTTCCTCGAATCAACACCCTTTTCCAGAAAGACCGAAGCACGCTCAGCTTTGACAAGGGTTTCCGTGCCCGGACCGAGTTCAAAATTTACCAGCACATGAAGAGCAATCCATTCTGGTGGACAAGTCAGCGTCACGACGGCAAGTTGTGGAATCTCAACGCCTACAGGACCGATGTTATTCAGGCACTAGGTGGTGTGGAGACCATCCTTGAACATACACTGTTCAAGGCAACCGCGTTTCCATCATGGGAGGGTCTCTTTTGGGAAAGAGCGTCCGGTTTCGAGTGAGTCAAAAGAACCTTCCTTACGTTTATGCATAACAGGAGCGTCACTTCGATGCTCCATCCGCCTTCCGTTCCCCATCTTCCTTCGACCCGCACCGATCTGCACAGTACAGCACTTCCCCCCGGCCTTAAAGCATTTCGATGCTTCATTCCTCTCCTTTCCGTTTCTACCTCCGTTACTCACGCTTATATTCACACGTCGCTTCCCTATGACTGGAAATAGCATGCTGACATTGTTCCTTCTAGGGAGTCCATGAAGTTCAAGAAACTTACCAATGCCCAACGATCCGGTCTCAACCAGATCCCCAACCGCCGTTTCACTCTCTGGTGGTCTCCCACCATCAACCGAGCCAACGTGTACGTAGGTTTCCAGGTCCAGCTTGACTTGACCGGCATATTCTTGCACGGCAAGATTCCTACGCTCAAGATCTCCCTGATTCAGATCTTCCGTGCCCATTTATGGCAGAAAATTCACGAATCCGTCGTTATGGATTTGTGTCAGGTCTTTGACCAAGAACTGGAGGCGCTTGGTATTGAGACGGTGCAAAAGGAGACCATTCATCCGCGCAAGTCGTACAAGATGAACAGCTCCTGCGCAGATATCTTGTTGTTTGCCAGCCACAAGTGGAGCGTTTCCCCGCCCTCTATGCTATATGACACCAAGGACACCATGAGCTCGACGACTACCAACAAGTTCTGGATTGACGTACAGCTTCGATATGGTGATTATGACTCTCACGACATCGAGCGCTATGTCCGTGCCAAGTATCTGGACTACACAACTGACAGCATGAGCATATACCCATCGGCCACCGGTTTGATGATCGGAATTGACCTTGCCTACAACCTGTACTCAGCTTATGGCCAGTACTTCCCTGGACTCAAGCAGCTCATCCAGCAGGCCATGGCAAAGATCATGAAAGCCAATCCCGCTCTGTACGTGCTACGCGAGCGTATCCGCAAGGGTCTCCAGCTATACGCCTCGGAGAGTAATCAGGAGTTCTTGAACTCTCAGAACTATTCCGAGCTGTTCAGCAACCAGGTCCAACTATTTATCGATGATACCAACGTGTACCGGGTTACCATCCACAAGACCTTCGAAGGTAACCTGACCACCAAGCCCATCAACGGTGCCATCTTCATTTTCAACCCCCGGACTGGACAACTCTTCCTGAAGATCATCCACACCAGTGTCTGGGCGGGTCAGAAGCGTCTGGGCCAACTTGCGAAATGGAAGACAGCCGAAGAGGTTGCCGCTCTCATTCGTTCTCTGCCAGTCGAGGAGCAGCCGAAGCAGCTTATCGTCACTCGCAAGGGCCTCTTGGATCCGCTTGAGGTCCATTTGCTTGACTTCCCCAACATCTCCATCCGTGCATCGGAGCTTCAACTGCCGTTTCAGGCCGCTATGAAAGTCGAAAAGCTCGGCGATATGATTCTTCGAGCCACTGGCCCCCAGATGGTGCTCTTCAACCTATACGATGAGTGGCTGAAGACCATCTCCTCTTACACGGCCTTCTCTCGGTTGATCCTAATCCTGCGCGCCCTCCACGTCAACATGGACAAGACGAAACTGCTTCTGCGTCCGGACAAGAGCGTGGTGACGCAGGAGCACCATATCTGGCCGACGCTCTCGGATGAGCAGTGGATCAAGGTCGAAGTCCAACTGCGTGACCTCATCTTGAACGACTACGGTAAGAAGAACAACGTCAACACGTCTTCCCTTACGAGCAGCGAGGTCCGCGATATCATTCTTGGTATGGAGATTTCGGCTCCGTCCATGCAGCGTCAACAGGCTGCCGAAATCGACAAGCAACAAGAAGAGCAGGCGCAATTGACCGCTGTCACCACGAAGACGCAGAATGTGCATGGTGAGGAAATCATTGTTACGACAACCTCTCAGTACGAGCAGTCAACCTTTGCGTCGAAGACCGAGTGGCGCACGCGAGCTGTGGCGACCTCCAACCTCCGAACTCGTGCTAACAACATCTACATCAACTCGGAGGACGTCAAAGAAGACGGGCATTACACCTATGTCATGCCGAAGAATATTCTGAAACGTTTCATCACCATTGCCGATCTCCGTACCCAGGTTGCCGGTTATCTCTATGGCAGGTCACCCCCTGATAACGACCAGGTCAAGGAGATCTGCACGATCGTAATGATTCCGCAGGTTGGCGGTACCCGCGATGTGCAGCTACCGAAGCAATTGCCGCAGCACGAGTATATTGACAACCTAGAGCCCCTGGGTATCATCCACACGGTAAGCGGCAATGAGCCGCCTTACATGCCCGCAAGCGACGTAACTCAGCACGCACGGTTGATGAATACGCATGCTAGCTGGGACAAGAAGACAGTCTCGATGACTGTTTCCTTCACGCCAGGATCCGTGTCGCTGGCGGCTTGGGCCCTTACTCCTAACGGCTACAAGTGGGGTGCTGAGAATAAGGATGTCATGTCGGATAATCCTGCAGGCTTCTCTACCTCCTTCGGCGAGAAATGCCAGCTTCTCCTCAGCGACAAGGTCCGTGGCTACTTCCTCGTCCCGGATAACGGCATCTGGAACTACAGCTTCATGGGTGCGGCGTTCAGCTCTGTGGAGAAGAAACCTGTGCATGTCAAGCTCGACACCCCAGTGAGGTTCTACGATGCACTACACCGACCGTTGCATTTCTCAAACTTTGCGGAGCTGGAGGATGTTTGGGTGGATAGGGAGAACCAATTCGAGTAAAGTGGCGGGAGATACCAATATGCATTGAGGATTTGGAAGGTAAAGGGAACGAAATGGGATGGAATGGCGTTGGATTGGGCGTATATTGAAGCATAAATGTACAGTACTGCCCGTGTTTATACTGGGTAATTCAGCGAAAGGAGCATGTGTATCTCATTGAATCTGTCGAAGATGCTTGCCCTACGTGTGTTGACGGTGATGTTGCCGTCTGTACCGGGTCGCTTTCGCTCCGGGTGGCTACGACCCTGGAGGCTCTTGCCACGCAAAACCTGGAGCGAAACTAACTTTTGGATCTACGACGATAATCAGGGAGACCCCCTATCAGTCCGTAAAGAGCAAGTGTTACCACGCTCTCTCCCTCTCGACACTTCCTCACCCTTTCTTACGAGGGCCTTTCCTTCCCTCTCACTACTTCGACACTCATAAAACTCTGCGCACCCCGTGTACAGCTGATACTTCCTCGAATCCCTTGAGTAATTGATACCTTCGCATTCGGCAATGATTGTCGATGCAGCCGATTTCATAGTCGGGGCTCTGCAGACGGCGGTCGACGGCGCGATAATGTCCTCGGAAATGCAAAGCGGCCCTGACGCCGCAAAAAGCGCTTCCCCCACGTCCTGGCCCGGAAATGTCTCCTCCCAGCGGTCAGAGCAAGATTCCACCAGCGCAAAGACGGAAATCAAGCATGAGAGCCCCAAAGCAAATGTCCGTCACCCTGCCACGTCCTGCGAGCACCAAGTTCAACCCGAAAACGGACAGCAGTCTCCTCCGCCTCCAAATGAAAGCCTTCCGCAAATCAAAATCGATCCCTCCCAGGTCTCCCCGCCAATTCGAATCCCTACAACACCCCTCAACGACCTTCACATGCCACTGATGTGCAACGCCACGCCACCTTCTCCCTACGTCTCAGACTCCAACCCCTCACTCCTCTCGCTGCGCTCCTCCGTCCCGACTCTCCGCACTCACGAGCCAAACAGAATATGCAACATGTGCAACCGCGAAATGTGTCCTCACTGCGATTCTGCCTACAACCACACCTGTGGTGTCTACCTCGAGGCATCCCGCAAGCGCAATGGAAACTCTCTGAGGGGAAACGAGTACATGAATATTTTCGTGTGGGCGTGGGAAGGTGCGAAGAATGTTGTTCTTCCGAGCAGGTTTTTTAGAGATTTGGAGGTTGGAACAGGGAGGTCCTGGACGGGGGCTCGAGCGAGGTGGGGGAGAAGGGTGACGGGATGGGGGTGTTGGGGCGTCGCGAGCTTGCTGGTAATATTTTGGTTTGTGTTGTGGACGCCGGTGTTGGTGGGGGTATGGTTAGTGGAGGATGAGGTATGGAAGGCGGAGGGCGAGAAGGGGAAAGGATGGTAGCCTTAGGTGATGGGAGAGAGAGGTCGAAGAATGTTAGAATGTTAGAGCTCTGGTGGCAGAGGAAAGGATGATGCCGTCCGTGTCACGAAGTTATCGGCGAGTATGGCCTAGTTGATGATAGTATGTGAATACGAAAGTCTGCGCTCTTTATGTGTGTAGGAATCAACGCAATCAGTGGTCTATCGTGGTGGACGGGGAAGTCTTTAACTTTCTTTTACTCTCAGTTGAGACGACGAGATTATTCTCAATAATCCTTGAACGCCAACTACATCCGTCTACGCGATGGAGTTGGCGGCTTGCATACATTTGCGGGTAGCTGTCGCACACGACGAGAATTTTGGCAACCCCGAATCGTTCACCTCCGAGGCCTTAACCCCTCCCCTCGTTCGTCCTAGGCAACCTTGGAAATGAAACAACACTACTTCTAAACCGTCTAGTATACGGAAACCCCTTCCACTTCGTGCTAAGGTAATAGAAAATCTGTAACGCCTTGCTATTATAGATTAAAATAGAGCTTTAGAAAATGGCTCTAATCAACTTAATTTCTTAAACTACCCCAACCTCTAGTTGCGTGTCCCTCGCTTCAGCTTATTCTGTTAACCAGGTGCAGCCATTAGATACCCTCGCGCACAGACCGCCCGCTTTCTCCACCACGTATACGCAACCCCCCACCTTCGTCAATCACCGCGAATGGACATCAAATTCAACGACAACTGTGATATCGGGTACCCTTGAATCCCTCAGGACAGACTTCGGATGCCCTCGCCGTTACCTTCAGCGCCCTCCAAGGAACCGACATTCACTAAGTCCTCCCAAGCGAGCAATGACGTCAATCTCGTATTCCGAGAAAGTGTTTTCGGCGCTGGCCAAGGGGACCGTGGAGTTCACAGCTGACCGCAAAGAGAAGGGGAAAGGTATGTTTATGAAAAGTGGATATGTCTGTGTCTAATTTGTTGTTGGGAGTTTAGTAGTGCGGTTTAATCCACTGTTAACGCCCTCGCCTTTGTTGGAAGGGATGAGGAAAGCCGCAAGTGCTTCAAAGACTTGAAGGAATATCCACTTATGTGATGACCACATATTATTAGTATATTTATACATCTCTTGGCTCTAGAGGGTATGTAAACGCAATACCTGCTCTGTTGCAACACTTCCAATAAATGCCATCCCGACACTCGCCGTCTTCGAAGTCCAAAACACTTGCAGATAGAGCTAAAAATATCACTGTCTACTTGGAACAAATTTGCCACGTCTGGGAGGCGAACTGCTCTTTCCGCTAGAGAAACGTATGTGTGCAGGGAGATCAACGATGATCAGAGCAGACATCCGCAAGCATATAGGAGTGGCAATATGGGTAGACAAGGACAGAATCTCCAGTAGATAATCATGGGGTGGTAGGTTGCCGGTTTCAATAGATTGAGAACTACCATTGCCACGTGTGCCATGCAGGGGGGGAGGGGGCGGAGGGGCCCTGGTCGGTGACTGACAATACCTGGTTGTTGTTGTTTTTTTTTNTTTTTTTTTTTTTTTNTGTATGACGGNATAAGGNTNTAAACCGGACATATNANANAANTNTAAAGATNATTTNNAATTNTNTGGTNNTTGGTNTGNATGTTTANANGGTGCNAACNTTCGGAGTGTAGTAAGTTAGTGGTGGTTCGAAAGGTCAAGATTTGCCATGTACCTATGAAGAAAAGATGCACTCTTTTCTATTCGAGATTCCCTCTAGGTACAAGCGTCATCATCACAGAAAGTTGATGCTCACATCACAAATTTCAAAGTGCCAATGAATCATTATTACCTCTCTTCAATTCCACCTTCAAATATCGCCAGTAAGTACTCGGAGCTGAATAAAATTGCCTTTCCCACAGAGCACTCCTTCCGACGCATTTCCCCTTCCACTCCCTCAGCCTCTGCACGCTTATCCAACTCCAGCTTTGGACCCACGAATCCTTCCAACCTTGGGTAACCAAGCACCCAATCCAACACCCAACGGCGATCGCCACCCACTGACGGATGCGAAGGAACCCTCCCTCCAACCAGGCACGCAGGTTGCAGAAGAAGCGTCAAACCAACTACTAGAACTACTACCTTTTAGCTAGGTCTTAACTAGCAATACAGAAGTAACACTAAGAGTGGATAATTCTAACTGCGCAGGAGTGTCTGTAGTTACAGAATACAAGTCTATAAAAGAATCCTACCCTACCTATGCTCTGTTCTTGTAGGTAGGGAATTAAGCTTACAAATTTGTTAGAAATTGCGACGCTTTTTCTGTCGCCCAGGTGCCAGGGTAGCGGGAAGAACACCTGCCATCAAGGCCAGCACACATACTTCGGCAGACAGCCTCTCTCCGGTCCGAAGGTGCATGACGGTGGGTTGGAAGTCGGGAGGCGAAGTCTCATTCATAAGCAATGGAATGACACGCACGCAAATAGATGAATTACAAACTCTGTATCTGTCCCTTTGGGGTACGATGTGTGTGAGTGTCAACCTGTCGTGATAGACGCTACAATAGCGTCCATGTCCCGGCGTGTACACGGAACTCGTCGTCGATGCGTGCGAGTGATGTACGGAATGGTCATCAGGACTCAGCACTTCGGCCACCGCGAATAGCAGAGCTTGTAGTGCAATTCCCTCACTTCAGCACGCCACGGCATTGCTCACGGTCCCCACGACACAAGTACCGGTGTGGTAGCCGTCTCCGGCCAGTGTCCACCCACGGGTTCACTTCCCACCCACCCAATACCTATTATTCTTATTTCACATGCGTACCCTCCCAGCATTTCCCCTCTTCAATCCCTTCATCCCTGCCCGACTCCTCCCTCACGACCACGCACCGTGCATCTCACCCTAGGACACATATATCCGGCCCCATCCCTGCCATTAATATATCCAAAAAACAGGCAGTCATAACAACAACGTCCGAGCCCCACTGGCGGCGAGCCACCTGGAGTTTCCAGCCAACCAGCTGCGGCGGAACGAGCTGATTTCGCGGATTCGCCGCTTGCGCCGCTTTTCCTAATGGTTGTGGGCGACGGTGGGCCACATTGGGACTCGGAAGGGGGAGAGGGACCGCGCGAGAAGAAGGGAGGACTGCGCCGCGAAGCACACGCTGAATTCCGGTACCGAGTACGAAGGATAAAATACCTTTTTGCTGACGGTAGAGCACTGAGCCCAGAAGTACTGTGTAGAATGGGGGTGGCGGTGAGGCCCGTTGCGCTTCCAAGAGAATCTTGAATTGGCTTACGCAACACCACCGCTCCACTCTCCATGGTTATGAGAAATTGCTCAGAGAAAACATGGGGGTGAAAAAGGAAACATCGGGGGCGCAAGTTTGATCCACGAAACACACCATGACTACTGCCCAGGTTGTTAGGTGTTGCGGCTTGTATTGGACCCGTCACGTGTGGGCCTATGAACCCACAGACCCTATATGATCCTCATAGCAGGCATATTATCAAGTCTTTGAGCAACATACCCGTTAAGCATATGCCTCCTCCTATAATTCTACTTTATATAATAATAAGGGCTGACACCATAGAAAACAACTCCCTAGCTTTAGCATGTGACGTCATCCTCAAACCGCAACAATGACGAATCTATAGCTTAAGCTTAATAAGACTGTCCCTCTAGCGACCACTCATAACAATAACAGCATTACTATCAGGACTGACATGAGGGGGCAAGCGGAAGGGATATGTCGTGCATACCCGTACCGCTGCTGGACAGGGAAGTTTATGGTGTGGATGTACTATATTCCATATGTACATATATATTATTATACAACATCGCTAGGTACTAGATCAAGATGAGGGCATAGAATTGCCAGCCTTCACGATCCCCTTTCCCGTTGAATAAAACCATTTTCGATAACACTCAGAAATCCAAACTACGCGTATCGTGGCGTTCTTGTTATTGCTCGAGTTACTTACGAGGGCGAGTCAATATAAAACTCGAGTCTGGCTAACTATGGAAGTGTTTGCTGTGCATGTGGATTATCGCGGCAAAGACACATCTTTGATCAGGCTTTCACACTATATTCGCAATCACTTACTCCCAGGGATGCTCCACTTCTATCCCATGATGTTACCTGCCTGTCCCTCTCTCTACCCCTCTACCTTTGTCATTCTCGTTCATCCACGTCGTTGGTATCATCACACGCCACACCACTGTTATTATAAACCCGGTAGTTCGGACCCATTAGTAGCGTTCGCAGCTTTCCTGCGTCAGAACAGCTTCGCTAAGAACCGGGCATGAACCTTTAAGAACTCCAGGTTCACATTGGTTTCAGATGTGCGGGTGTGGGGAGCGTCCGCTCCGGGCCTCCCCTCCCGTCGGATGTCCGTGCTTCAGGTACGAACACCTCGACAGCGCAGTGTGACGTCTAGACATCTACATGGGAGTGCAGAGCATAGAAGGGGGGACGGTGTTGGTTCCAAAAGATACCCTGGCACCCGAGTAACAGAAGAGTCGCACATTCTACCAAATCTTGTAAGCTTAATTCCCTACCTTCAATAATAAAGTATAGGTAAGATGCTCTTAGGGACTTGTATTCTGTAACTGCAGAGAGCGCTAACGCATTTAAATGTGTGCACTTCTAAAATTTACTTACGTATTGCTAGCTAAGACCTGGGCAAGAGGCAGTGGTTTCTGAAGTGGGCGCAACACCTTTTCTGTCACCCGCGTGCCCTCCCCGTGAACATGCTATAGTACACGCCACTATCCGGCATATCTGCATCCGTATATGTCTGAGCCCAACCCTCTTCCAAATAACAGAAAGCCTGTGCCGCCTTTCCGCTCCTTAAGTTTCCAACTATTCCAATAACCGATATGAGTTATAGGACCGTTTCCTCTATTCCAAATCCCCAAGTGACAACGATCTCCACATCAATGGCTTAGCGAACCCCTACTATCCGGCATATTCTCACTCGTTATATGTATGACAATCGAGAACAATCACAAAAACCCAACATTGAAGGAAGGAGGACGCGATGCCCCCAAAGCTAAAACTCTCTGATATGCATGTGATGCTGCGGCCTCTAACAGAAATAAAAATAATAGGTAACAAGAATCCAAATTAGATATGTAGAAGAAGTAGAAGTGCGTATCCGTGCATAAGCGCGTCAGCGTAGAGAGAAGAAGATGAACAGACACAAAATGCGTAACGCGAAGTAAACTCTCTTTCCCCTGGGTATCTATTCCTGTTCCTGAGTCCTCCTCTTTTCAGCCCATCCTCCGACCAAATTTGAATTCCTTCCACAAACCCGCATGCGACACCGAATAAAAAAGGTCTTTGACGTGTTGCGAGTCATCGCACCCGTTCCTACACCATCATCACATCCGTCCATGCATCGTCCATTGCCCACCACTCCCATGGCCCCAGATTATATCCCGAAACAACGTGCGTATGCTCTTTCAAACGCCACCGCTATGCTGAACCGCAAACGAACCAAAAATCTCGAGATAGTGCCCCGGTAAGGCGCGCATGTCGAAAGTGTTGTGTTGAGAAGAGGAGGTATTCCGTAGATTCGTACAATCGTCGTGCGTCAAAAAATAGTGATTAAATGATATTGCCCATGCCACAGAAAATGCGTCGGGAAACACGGGCTGTGACCAGCACAAGGCCCCCCTTCGGCAGAAACCTCCCACTTAAGCATTGCTCGCCTAATGAACAGTATTACCACGCATGAAGCTCCTCAAATTGTTCGGCCAGTCACTGGAAAGCCGCCGCCTGTTGTTCACTAGGACCTGGATCCAGCGGTGGTTGTGTATTGTAACCGCGTTCTTCCTCTTCCTGACCACCGGCTTCGAGGGCTTCGAGTTCTGCGGCTTTTTCTCTGCAAGCAGCTGGGGTAAAGCCTTGGCCGACTTTTGAGGAAATGATGCGCCAACGGTCGTTCTCGTACTCTTGCATGGCGTTGCGAAGCTTTTGGACCTGGTCGTCCCATTGCGGTTAGCATATCCGAACGTGAGGCAGCACGACTCGACGTCTCGCGTTTCAGGTGTCAACACTCACCATTTCATCTGTCCAATGCGTGGTTTTCGCCTTCAGCTTTGTGCAATAGCGAACTTGCAAGGTACCCGAGCTTCGCCCAGGGAAGAATTCGGCGATTTGCTTCCAGGTGAGATTTTTCTTTTCCTTGAGGTCGACAAGTAGCTGGTCATCCTCTGGGGTAAACTTGAGCTTTGGGCCGCGCGGGCGGGGGGCGGGC